>CAVNZG010001469.1:89161-131661 GCA_963693315.1 Diogma glabrata
TATATATATTATATATATATATATATATATATATATATACTCAGTTCTGTTTTTGCACGAACTTATTATACAATAATTTGAAATAACACGAGTTGGAGAAAAAAAATAATTTTAATTATGCACGAAATGTTTTGAAATAACACGAACCTTTAAATTTAAATTTTTTCGTCTGTTTATCCGATTTTTAAAGAAAAAAAATTTCTTTTGTATTACCCTATATATATTTTTAAAAGCCGCTTCAAATTACAATAGGTAGATTTTTATATGAAATCTGCCTAATACATTTGCAAAAAAATATAATTAAAATGTAAAGTAGAAATTTAATTTTATATGAATATTAATTATATACGAAGATAGTATCCACTGTCTAATAAATAATAATAATGAAAATAATGATACTGAACTGGAAAATCCAGAACAGCTCTAAGAAATTGAAGATGTAGAAAATGAACATGAAGAAATCGAAGGGTTGATCGATTCTGGCGATGAAGAATTTGATTCTGACGATGAAGCCCACGAAGAATAAAAGATTTCAATGAAATTATTTTACTATTAATTTTTGTATTTGTCATCAAAACACTTTGACATGATAATTTGTATTTGACACTTACGAATCACAAGAAATAATAAAAAAATTTCTCAGTCACAGCCTTTGTGTTTTTTGAGTTTTTACCTATTTAATTGCAGTTTAAACGATGATTTCGGAACTTTGAAAGACAAGATTAGTTAAGTATGTATATGTAAATTACTTGTATAACATAGTATCGTATGTGAATTAACGCTTTTTATGAATGCAAACGTTTATTTACAACAAAGAAAAAGAAATTCATGATTTGAAAGTAGTTTTTTTCGGTTTTTCGCTTTTTTAACGAAATTTTTGTACATAAACTATATTATATTTTAATTCTATATTAAAGTTGGGATTTCAACGACAAAAATGAGCACTGGTAAAGTTCAAAAATCGAAAATTTCCTAACCATATTTTTCGATTGAAAATTAGGTCTTTTTGTTAATTTTCTTCATAAAACATCGAAAATTAAATATTTCGCTTTGAAAAAATTTGGGACTGTTTGAAACACAAAAAAAAACATTTTCACCGATTTTCATGAAAATATATTCTCATATTCTCTTATTGGTTTTGATGGAGTGCAGATCTCAAAATCAAGAGAAAATACAAAATTTATATTAAAATTCATTAAATCAAAATTAAAAACAAAAAAAATACAATTAAACATAAACGCGTCTATAAATTGAAAACGGGATTTGAAATCACTCAAAAAATAACATATTTGTGCACATTTCTCGCAGCTTGTCGATATATTATTATTTTAAATAATGAGTTTATGTGGAATTTGTAGTGAAAAAGTGGAAAGAAGCTAATAACGAAAATATAAATTATAAAATTAACTGTTCCAATATAAAATGCAATAAACTGTTTCACGTCAATTGTGTGAGGTTAAAACCAGGTCAGATTGTGAAAAGTTAGAAATGTGAATTGTGCCTACTGAATGCAAATAAAAGTGTACAAAAAACAAAAAACATCAATATTAGTCCAAATTCTAAAGGTATTTCAACTAAAATGCCTAAGGTAGCTAATAGTGGCAGTCCTAGTTCAGTATCTATACAAAAATGTCCGATCACTTCAGCTGGTATAACTGATTCTGAAGGCACTTCACCTACAGATCTGAGTAGAATTGAAAGTTGCTTACTTCGTATTGAAAATCGTTTGCAAGTGTTAGAAGCCAATATGATCAATCTAACTAATTTATGGGAAGAAAACAATTCTCTCAAAAAAAGAGTTAGCTTTCTTGAAAAAAGATTGGAAGCTATAGAAACAAAAACCAACACACAAGTTATTGAAATACATGGCTTGCCTGCTTGTTCTAATGAGCAGCTGGTTGCCACAGCGGTGTCTGTTTTTAATAATGGCTTAGAACTATCAATTACAGAAAAAGATATTGTAGAATGTAAACAAAGTAATATTGAGAGCAGAATGAATAAAAATCCCTCGAATTCATCAAATGTTTTAAACTCTAATAATAAACCAGTATCTAAACCTTTACCAACTATTATAACAGTCAAACTTCGTAATTTAGAACTTAAACACATGATAATGAAAGCTAAGTTTTCTGTAAAAAACAAATTAACATCATCAAAGATAGGTCTTCAAGGTTTCGATAAAACCTTTCCTGTATTCGTAAATGAATGGATTACCAAATTTAAACGGTATCTTTTTATGGAAGCTAAAACAGTAAAAAAGAACAAACATCTATAATATATATAATAATATAATAGCCGTAAGTCTATCCTTCTATACGAGCGTAACGGATACCTTATCTATCCTTTAGTCTATAGTTCAAATATAGTTCAAATTGGTATATTGGTGCGCGCTCGACTGATGATCATATGATTGAAAGTTCGAAACCTGAATATTGCGATTTTTTTTGATTTTTTTTTTAAATAACATTAAAATTATTGTTTTTTTACACACTTTTATTTTATTCATATTCATACATACATTTCGTTTTACGATAATGCAGTTTTTAAATTTTTATTTTAAATAACATTAAAATTGTTTTTTTTATTCATAAATTCATTATTTTCTTTAAATAACTTTAAAATTATTGTGCTTTTTTATTTTATTATTCATGAATGAATTCATATAAATAAATAATTCATATATAAATAAAACTTATATAAAATTTTGTTTTTGGATACTTAGAATTATCGATAAAGTAGTTCTTTAAAGTTAGTTAAAAAGTTAAGTTGTCTTTTGCCATAATTTGTTCAAATTAAAATCATTAAAATCATTTCGATATTTACATTTCGAAGGCAGTGCTAAAAATCATATAATAGTGGTTTCCGATAATTATTTGCCATAATTTCATTCCTGTGAACTAAATTAAGGAAAAACAAAAACTACTATTTGAGTATGTATTTCTCTTGCAATATAACAGCTTTATCATAAAAGATCGTGTGACGTCATTTTGTTTAGTTATGAATGCAATCATGTTATAGAATGCATTTAGGGGATTTTATTTTTTTATTTTAATTAAGTTATGTAACATATATATTTATAATTTTTGTTGATGTTTTATTAATAAAACCTTTTTTATTTTGAATTAGTCACAAGATATGAAATATTTATTATGAAAAATAGATCGAATTTTTTTTAAAGGAATAATAACCTTTTTTTAAAGGAATAATTTTTACATTAAATAGTAAAGTTGGTAGATGGTTTTTATAATAAGTTTATTAAAAAAGAAAAGAGGAAACAAATTGATGAAAGTACATGATTAAAGGTCTATTTCCTCACTTTTTGACACAACATTTCGTAAAATACTAGCGCTATTATGGCAGGACCAGAACCAGAAAATTGTTCTTTAGTACAGCGAACATAACAGCATAGAAAAATATAGATTTTTAACAATTTTTAAAAACAATGTAGGTTGAAAACATTTGATATTTTTATACAAAAAACAGTTTAGGTTATAATATACATTTTCAAACATTAATAATTTAAACCGATTTAATAAAATGAACTTTACGAAACTCAGTACGAAATTTCGTTGTCATTGTCGATGTAAATGTAAAAATGTCGATGTGGATGTAAAAATCATAGGATATTTTTTTTCCATCATTATTTTTGCATAGCTTCATTTTCTGTAAATAAAATATAGAAGAACAAAAGCTGCTATTTCAGTATTTTCTTATTATTATTATTTTCAACCATTTGTCATTGATCGTATAAAAATTTATCGTTAACCTCACGATGGTTTTTGTAGAATTATAGTTAAGCAGAAGGTACACACAGAATAGATTAGAAGAGGTTGGATTATGATGGTACTTAGTAGTTGTATCAAAGCCGGATGAAAAGAGCAAGAGTGTATTGGTGTGCGTAGGGAGGAGGAAAGGAGGGAGGGGCGGGGGTGAGGTGGGGGGCGGAGCCCGCGGGATATCCCCTAGTTTTAAATATTTATGGATGAGAGACGGACAAATAATGATGCGTCAATGTGAAGATGGAAAGATTTTCTACATCAACTCTATTGAAGATTTAAAAAAACTTTAATCTAATTTATTGTAGTTTTTATTTGAATATTTAATATCATCTTTTTTTCTTCATTTTTACTAGATGCATGGTGTATGTTCTTCTTCTAATTCTCAATCAAAAAAGCTTAAAAGTAATATCAAAAGTAGTGTTCAGCTTTCCGTTGCTCTTCAGAACATTAGAAGTATGCGGAAAAATTTTGATAAATTTTTACTGTTCTTAGATGATCTTAGTGAATATCCTGATATTATTTTTCTAACAGAAACTTGGATTTATGATAGCGAAATACCGGTTTACTATATTAATAATTTCAATGTTGTTGCAAATTGCAATAATACATATAATGCTGGTGGAGTTTACGTATATATAAAAAATAACATTGAATTTTCAAGTAAAGTATTTTCTTTTACTAGTTGTGATTGTATTACCATTGATGTTAATTTTGGTAAGTCATTGTACACTTTTGTATGTATATATAGATTCCATGATTTAATTTCTATATTTTTAGAAGAGATAATTCCATTTCTGAGTAAAATTAAAACCAAAAATTTGATTGTGCTTGGTGATATTAACATAGATATACTAGCCTCAAATAAAACGGAAAAGGATGATTATTTATTGAATATGTCAGGTTTGGGTTTAACCTCGTATCTGAATACTCCCACAAGGCAGCCTTCCATGTCATGCATTGACCATGTTTTTTGTAGATTTGAATCGTTTCATGGATTTCCACTTCATGTTAACACTACCGACGCGTATATATCGGATCACTTTTTTGTTTACTTTTCTTTGAAACCTAAAGAAATTGCATATTGTAGGGAGCCAAAAAAGTCATATACTTACACTGATTATGGTCTTTTGAACTCCAAACTAAATACTGAATCATGGACTGAAGTTTATAATGAACAAGATTCCAACATAGCTTGCAACAAATTCATTACCATTCTTGATAGTTACATAGAATCAAGTCGCAAAATAAAACAAGTTACGAGTAAGAAAAGAAAACTTAAACCCCGGATGAATGATGAATTGTGTGGTCTAGTAAAAAAGAAAAGAAAACTTTTAGATAAAATAAAACGTAGTCCTCAAAATGAGGCACTACGAACACACTGTAAATCTATTAGTAAGCAAGTGGACCATCTAATTCAGGAAACAAAACATAATTACTACGTTTCTGAATTTGAGAAGGTAAAGGGAAACTCTAGAGATGAATGGAAAACTATTAATAACTTTTTGGGGAAAAACGTTAAGGGTACTGTCATTAAAAAGATTAAAAACAATAAGGATGATATTCTCACAGATCCACTTGAAATCGCCAACACCTTCAATAGCTACTTTTATAACATTCCATTAGAATTAAAACAAACCAACATATGTAACACTCATAGGGATCACTGGTCTGATTAGACCGTGATACGGGACTTGGCGAACCCGAGGTACCTGAGCTATAGTGGGCTCTAGCCTGCTATTGCAAACCGTAAACCTGTTGTCATGTCTAGCGGGAACGGGGACCTTGACTTAGCCGCCCGGGTCGCGGGAAGGTGCTCCCTTATTAGCACCCCCTGGTGGGTACACACTAGAGAGGACTCTTGCAGGGTCAAACCACAAAAGTACCATCCTCTGGGCACCTGTCGCCCCCAGTTGTATATAGACTTCTAACAGGTATAGACGAAGGCCTGTTGGTGACCTTTATTGCGTCTAAACTCGTGGGAACAATATGGATAAATATTTTAGTAACCTTTCAAATTTTTTAAAAACTTTGTTTTCACCTGTTTATTATTTCTTACATCCTATCATGAAATATTGGCCTATGTCATATTTAATTATATGATAGGATTTATTGTTTAGTTACCCATTTTTAAAAAAAATTATATTTAGATCAAATGACTATCACATTTGATAAAAAACTTTTTAAAATACACATCCAAAATATTTGTGGATTGAATGTCAACCGGGACGCCGTGCAACATCATCTCGAGCACGACCAACCACATATTCTTTTTCTTACAGAAACACAAGTTTCTGAAAACTATCCCTATGACGTAACACTAAATCCCAAATATAGGCTTGAATCAGCTTTTAAACTCCATCAAGGTGTATGTGCATACATTCATGAGAGTGTTGCATATAAACGCTTTCCAAATTATGAAGTACATGGTGATGGCTACAGTACAGTAGTATTAAAAGTTTGTCTACCTGAAATTTCTTTTTTCACAATATCTCTATACCGGTCCCCAAACAAACATAATCCCAAATTTTTTAATGACTTGACTAATGTTGTGGACGAAATTAGAGCACAATTTCAAAGTTGTGAGGTTATCGTTACCGGTGACTTCAACGTCCACAACAAATCGTGGTTGGAATTTTCCAAAATGACCGACGACAACAATGGAAGGCAGGCAGAAATATTTGCTGCATCGCACGACCTGACGCAGATTGTAAAAAGCCCAACTTTCACTCCTCGTAATGGCGGTGATAAAAGTTTTCTCTTAGACCTTTATCTCACATCTATGCCAGATATTACGAGTGTCAATGTCGATAAGGGTAGTATTGGAAATTCTGACCATTATCTAATCACATCAGTTATCAAAACTGATTTGCTACAAACTAGAGTTCCCAAATCCCGTAAAATATTTCACTTTTCAAAAATGGACACCAATGGTCTCCGAAGTTTTTTTCAAGGTTTCCCTTTTGATCGTCATTGTTTTTATACTGACGATGTAAATGTTTCTGCTCAAAACTTTACTGAAACCATTCAATTCGGTATTAACAAATTCGTTCCCTTTTCAATAATGAAACCCCAACAAAAATATTTGTTTTCGAAAGCAGCCAAATTGGCTCTTAGAAACAAACGTAGATTATTTAATATTTGGATTCACAAAAAGAACTCTGTTAATCGATCCCAATATTTAAAGGCTAATAAAATATCAAACCAGATAATCGAAAACGAAAAAGCAGAGATTGACAGAGCGAAAGCGGCAAAACTTTCGAGTATGTCAATTTCTGACAAAAGTTTTTACAGTGCCATTAATTCTTTAAATTGTGGTACTAAATCTTCTATCCCTCCTATCATTGATGGTGACACAATCATTACTGACCCTGCAAGGAAAGCTACATTGTTCGCGGAACGCTTTGCTTCAAATTCAACAGTTTTAGAAACTCCCAAAGAAATACCCCAAACCCAGTCTTCAGGAGTTAATATGAAACAATTACATTTCAAACCCAAAATTGTCGAAAAACTTTTAAGGGGGTTAAACAACAACAAAGCTTCTGGTCTGGACAACATTCCTCCTGTTATTCTAAAAACATTTTCAAAAGAGCTTGCACCAACCCTCACCAAAATATTTTATAAATCCTATAAATCTGGTATTTATCCATCCTGCTGGAAGTTGGCCAATGTCCAGCCTGTCCCAAAAAAAGGAACGAAATGTGATATTTCAAATTATAGACCAATAGCCTTACTCCCAGTCATGTCTAAAATATACGACCACTACATTAATTCACACATATCCAAATTTTTGGAAGACAACCATTTGATATCTGACAGCCAATACGGTTTTAGAAACAAAAGATCAACAACCGATCTATTGAACTATGTGGCACATATTTGGAATAGCATACTTGAGAAAGGTGGTGAAACGTACGTAATCGCATTAGACATCTCAAAAGCATTTGATCGAATTTGGCATGCCAACTTGATCAACAAGCTCGTTGCGTACGGTTTTCATCCCGCAGTCGCGAAGTTGATTCAAAATTTTCTGTCTAACCGATACATCTCGGTATCTATAGATGGCTTTTCTTCTGAGTCCAAATTAATTAACGCTGGTGTACCCCAAGGCTCAGTTTTATCTCCCACTTTATTTTTTATTTATATCAACGAACTATTGCAAATCACCAGTAACCCAATAAATAGTTTTGCAGATGATAGTACACTGCACAAGTCATTCGTCCCCATATCTTCAAACGGTAAAATGCATGAACGAATAAATCCCGTCCGGAGAGACGCTGCCATAAATGTAAACGAGGACCTAAAAAAAGTCGCCGATTGGGGTGACAAAAATTTGGTCAATTTTAATTCCACCAAAACACAGCTATTGATTGTTTCCAGATCAAAGACCGAGTTTCCCAACGATATTCCAATTAATATGTGTGACGACCAAATACGCGAATGTGAAAGCATTCGTTTATTGGGAGTCACAATATCCAATGACTTACTCTGGAACGATCATATAATGGCCATGGCAAAGAGAGCGACAAGAAAACTCGGCCTCCTCAATAGATGTAAAAAATATTTTACTCTGCATCAATTACTCCACATTTATAAGTCCTATATTCGTCCCTGTATGGAGTATTGTTGTCAAGTTTGGGGCGCTGCATCTGTTACTATCCTGGCTCTTTTGGACTCTGTTCAAAAGCGAGCTATACGAATTGTTGGGGATCGAGATTTAACATTAGGTCTTGATTCCCTGCAACATCGTCGCACTGTTGCTGATCTCGTTGTTTTTTATAAATATCGTCACCAGCAGTGCTCGGATGAAATCAGGTCCATAATGCCTCAGACATATGTTTTTCCCCGTTTTACTCGTCAATCGGTGTGTGCGGGCGCTCGAACTGTCGAGATTACTCACTGTCATAGTAATAGAATGCAAAGAGATTTCTTTGTGCGTACATCGTACACATGGAATGCTTTGCCCGAATCAATAGTCTCGAGTGCTTTCAATCCACAAAGATTTAAAAAAAGCGTCCACCTATACCTCAAGACGCATGTTGTTGTGGGACCTACGTCTTAAAAGGTATCTATGTGTTGTTGTGACACATTTTGTAATTCCTACTACACAACACTTCTTATTAAAAAAAAAAAAAAAAAATAGCAGTCAATATCTAAATTCGAACAAATGGCAGTCAAACAGTTTTTTTTTCACTCCTATAACAAGTGAAGAAGTAAAATGTAGTATATCCTCCTTAAAAAATAAGTTTTCTAAAGGGTCTGATAATCTTGATAATATTGTTATTAAAAATATTGCTCCGTTTATCTCTGATGTCTTGGCGTTTTTATTCAATTTAAGTGTAAGTAATGGTGTCTTCCCAGAGGACTTGAAAACTTATGATACCAGTGCACAAATCAGGTGACAAGGCATTATTGAACAACTATCGTCCTATTTCTTTGCTGCCTGTTTTCTCAAAAATCTTTGAAAAACTGATTAAATTGCGAGTTGTTGATTTCTTGAGCTCCGTCAATTTCTTTAATATAAATCAAAAGGGATTTAGGACTAATTTGAACACTGAAGACGCTATTTCTGCTTTTCTTGACCCAATATTTAATGGTCTTAATTGTAGTATGAAAGCTTTCTTTTTTTTCATTGATTTGACAAAGGCCTTTGATCTAGTTGACCATGCAATTTTATTAGAAATTTTATGGTCAATTGGATTAAGGGGGGTGATTTATAATTGGTTTGAATCTTATCTTAAGAACAGGCCACAAAAAGTAAGAATTGTGGACGTTTACAGCGATGTGAGGTTCACAAATATTGGAGTCCCTCAGGGGTCAGTTTTAGACCCTATTCTTTTTTTGATTTATATAAACTCATTATTATCAGCCAATTTCAAAGGCAACCCTGTAGCTTTTGCTGATGACTTGGCCTTTTCATATGTATGTGATTCTATGGGTTCTGTTGAGAATGAAATAAATCATGATCTTAACATATTAAGAATTTGGTTGGACAATCATGGAATGATACTAAGTTCTAAATCCAAAGCTGTTGTTTTCTCGTTATCTAAAGATAAAAATTCAACACCGATTTCATTAAAGTACCATGTTCCGTATTGCAATAATATATGTATCCAAAAATGCATAGATATTGAGATTGTTGAGAAATTTACATATTTAGGCTTAATTCTTGACAGTAATTTAAGTTGGAAAGATCATATTCAAAAAGTAAACAACAAACTATCTAACTCTATCAGAATGCTTTATTATTTGCGCAAAATTTTTCCTTATGATTTGATGAGGTCTCTGTATTATTCTTTGTTCAACTCCCATATTGATTACAGTCTTTTATTCTATGGTGGCACATACAAATCTAATTAAAAATATTTAGTGACAGCCCAAAAATGTGCAATTAGAGTTATATGCAATAAAAAAAGATTATCTGGCTCATTTGCATTATTCAAAAAAACAGAAATTCTACCCTTAAGATCCTTGTATATATTTAAAGTTTTGAGATTGTTTTACGCTAAGAGTGGACAAACTTTGGTGAGACAAAACTTGGTTTACAATTTAAGATTTAAAAATCAATGTGTTGTACCACGAGCTTTCAAAAATCGTTTTGAAAAGTATTTTCTATTTTATGGTCCAAAACTTTTTAATATCCTTCCATGTTGGATTAAGGCTTCTGAGAACAAGTTCTTATTTAAAAGAAATTTAAAAAAATGGTTAATAGAACTCAAATATGACATGATTGAGAATATTTTATCTAATAAATAATTAATTATCTTTAGAATGTTTGTTTCTTTTTATAATTTTCTTATGTCATTCTTTCGTCACTATAATAAATTCCACTTGTCGTCGTTTCGTCGTTCGTTTTTGTATTTTTGTACCTTGTTATTTACTTTTGTTTACTTTTAACGTGTATTTTTAAATTTTGCACTGCACTGCATTTTAATTGATTGGCAAATTTTAGATTTTTTAGTTTGAGAATTGGAAAATATTCGACACTAGGCTGCAATTTATATATTGTAGCACTACAGAATATTTAAATAATAGAAAAAAAAAACAAAAAATTAAATAGTTAATTATATTTTTTATAAATGAAAAAAAAAAAAAAATATAAAAACCTTTGCGATAGTTATAAATTAAAAACAAAAAAAACGGTTTTTTGCATTTTTCTCGATAATTTTGTGGTTATGGTCAATAATGTCCGGTAAGAAAGTTTTAGATTTTTTTAATATCTACAACTTTTACAGCTATTTTTTTTCGATAGGATGCATAGTTTAGTCGCAAATCGCAAAAAACTAATACAAATCCCTAAAAGCGTATATACTAAAACCGCCCACCTCTTTCCGGGACTTTTACTCAGTTCGGTCGATTTTTCCTTAATTACTTAGACCATAAACTATATTTTCCGACCATTCGTATACTGCTAAGAATTTTTCGTCTATTACGATATTTGTAACGGTTTGGCCCTGGTCTATATGTAGTGTTTTGTGTGTTGTGAAAAATATAACTTAAATATATGTATTACCGTTTTTTATTGGTGGTTTCTCGCCGCAGATAAAACACCCAAGCTATAGATCAATAATTTAATTTTTATTTAAATATTTCGGTCCTTATTTGGGACCCTCCTCAGTAAATAGTTTATGTTTAAACCTATTATGAACTATTTTGAAATATATGTATTACTATTTTCCTGGGAGCACAAAAAATAAAAATTAAAACAATAAATGATAATTTCACAAACACAATTTTTTTTATCAATTCGATATTTGGTTCATAAAATAAAACGTTAAATATATAAAGTTATGTGGGCCAATTCACCAATTTAATGGGACTTTTGTGTTTGTTTTTTTTGAAAAGAAAGTTAATATTAGGTTTCAGCTTACTAACACGTATAGCTTGAGTTAGTTTTCTAAATGAACATCAGTTCAAGTTCATTCATCAAGTTGGTCTTAATTCGGGTTAAATATAAAAAAGTGTATTTGCAACAGTAAGTAGTTCCAAAGCTAGAAAGAAGTTGAGGAGCATGTTTGCGTAAACAAGAATTTTTTTTGAGATATCAACAATATATGGTTCAAATGCTAATTTCATTGTAAAAGTATGTTCTACAAAATCTAAAAAACCGTTCCGTATATTCTTCAATTAATGAGTCCAAAACAGTTTTGTAAATATGAAACTTCTATGTTACTGTTCATTTAAAATTTTTGCTAATTTGTTAAAATGTTCTTCAGAAATTTCCGATCGAGATAAATAGATTTAAAAATAATAATTTTTGCCACACATCATAAATATGTTTTGTATTACCTTGCAAAGAAATATTTAAAAATAAAAAAATGTTTAAAATATAATGACTTACCGGTGAACCAAAGTTATGGCCAATTTCATGCGCTAATGTTACATGTGAAACAGCTGGTGGTACATGTTTACCGTAATTAAGGAGCGTAACAATACCAGTATTTAATGACTTCAGAGATCCACGATAGTGCTGGGAAAAAAAATTAATATTATATTAAAATAAAGTTATCCAAATTGCTGATCAAATTAAAAATAAACAATAATCAAAAACAAGGTGTATGTAGTGGCATGTATATTTTTGGAAACATGAGTACCAAAACCAAACAGAAAGTATTTTCCTGCCACTGCTTTAATTTCCGAAACATGTTTGTTCCGACACACAAGGCTTTAGAACATAGTTGCAACAATTTCTAATTAAAAAATGCATTATATCATGTTTTACGCATGGGCGGATCAGTTTATGTTGATTTGTTAATTTAAAAAACAAATATCTACGGGTGTGACAACCTCGCGTACTCTATTCCCTGCTGTTAGCATATGAGCTAAAGTGAGATGCCACATCCTACTAGAAATAGCAGTGAGATTTACCTATAGCCCAGGTGATATCTCAAGATTGTTGGCGGATGAATTCTATTATCAACGGTAATACCATCAATCTTAGTTATGGCATATTCATTGGTTGATAAGAAATATATATATCTGAAACTTGAAATAAGAAATATATATATGAAATTGAAATATCTATTATAAAGGATGTTCCAACATTCACCCAAGATGTGAATTTGCCACCATCTGCACAGTAACTGGTTGGAAGCCTTTACGGTTAGTAAAAATAGAGCTTTACACGATAACACAACGTGTTTCATTATTAAACAATATCTCAAAAATAATGTCTTTGAAAATGATGTTTTTAAATTCGGAAATTTCATACAAAATATGGTCGAAATAATGTATTAGCTTTGTCAACTGTGAAGGGATTAATTAAAAAATTCAGGAGGACTGTATCGGTTAGCGGAAACGCTAACTGATACAGTCCCCCTTCGTGAAAAGCCGAGAAAATCAATTATTGATATCGCAACATGATAACACAGTTCTTTCTGACGAAGTTGAATGTTATTTATGTGGTAAAATATGTGTTTTAACAAGACAACCCGTGAAACAGTTCAATTACTGCATGAGACATTTCTTGGTATTTCGGTGATCAGAATTGGGACCCTAGATCATGTGATTTAACTTTCTGACATTTTATTAGGTTATTTGAAGTCAAATGGTCTATGTCAACAATTCCACAAGCATCTCCGTGCATAATGGATATGTGGATTGGTGGTGTTATAAAAGACTGGTTGTTTACTTCTTAATATCAGGAAATGGAATCGATTATATTTTTCATAATAGGTAAGTCATTTACATATTTTATGCTTGCCATAAATATTATAATAATACAGGGTTGTGTAGAATATATTTTATAGATAGCACTAAGGGTGTGTTCGGCAATATACTATTTAACATTATGCTGTGTTCACATACACATCATTTCTCCCTTCTAACTTTTTATTAAGATTACAATTGTCATTAAACATATTCTAGATGGTAATTTATTTACACAATTTTAAAACTTTAGAAAATATATAATACTTAACTATTACAGTATAGATTTACTTTGCACGCAATATTTTGATTGCTCTTTAATTAATATTTAAAATTTACTAAAGTAACTAACATGATTACGTTCACAAATTAATGCTAAATTAAATTACTTATTTTTACATGACATTACTTGGTTAATCAAAATTTTATTTTCTTATTCGTCAACATTTTACACCATAAAATATGTATATTGTATACATATTAAAACAACAAATTACATTTCTTTTTACAAATTTAATCTATCTGGTTTTCTAATATTTCTCTTTACTCTTACCGTAGGATTCACTGTGGTTGTATTCAGTTCAACACTACAGCTACCATTCCCTAAATTTTCCTCAATATTACAACTACTATTTCTCAAACTCTCCCCTGACATATTTTCTTGGTCAACAATAGATGCAGACGAAGGAATTTTAATCTTCTCACTCAACACATTTGTCAAAGACAAACCGATATCATTATTTGATATTTTATTTTCAGTGATCACGACGTCTTCCGATTTTTTAACTAACGTAGCATGGTTAGCATGCCTTTTCCAAGATTGACCGTGTTCAGCATTTACAAGATAAACATTTGCTTCTAAAATTTTTGAAATTTTCGCCTTAACCCATTTGAGTGTGCGAAATTCTTTCAAGTTAACTTCGTCTCCGATTGATAAATTTTTAACATTGCTGTTATCTTTGTTACTGACATAGATTTGGTTTTTTTACTTGGAGCTAGCATTTTCCATCTTACGTTTGGCTCGCGGTTGAAAACAAGCTCATATGGTGTCTTATTGGTTGCTGAATGAATTGTATTTCGGTGCATATAGAGAAAATTTTGAATTATATCACGCAAACTTTTATTGCTATTTTTGGGATCTTTAATCATTTTTATCCAGGACTTCTTTACAACCCTGACACAATTCTTCCCCAGGCCATTAGATAAGGGATGGTACGGTGGACTTGTAATGTTCTTAATGTCATTTGACTTGCAAAACAGTTGAAATTCAGCTGAGGTGAATAAGCTTTGATTGTCGGAAACAATTGTGTCCACAATTCCAACTCTTGCAAAAATATTTTTTAACATTTAAATAGTTTGTTCAGACGTTGGATTTTTTGTTTCAAATACTTCAATACATTTGGAAAAAATATCTTGAAAAACGAACAAGCTATGATTTTTTATTGGTCCACAATAGTCCACGTGTACGCGTTCAAAAGGTTTATTTGGTGCTGGCCAAGGATTTGATTCGACCCTTGGAGGATCACTTTGCTCTGAACGGCAAATAATACAGTTTCTTATATACTCCTCGATGTCACGATCAATTTTCGACCACCAAAAATAAGACCTTGCTATAGATTTTGATTTTACTACCCCTGAATGCGAGGTATGTATTTCCCCTAATAATGTTTTTCTAAACTTGACTGGTATGACCACACGATGACGCCACATTAATACATTTTGCTATTAATAATGTTAAACTATTTCGTTTTTCAAAAAAACTTTTCAGCTCACCATCACTTTTTTTTAAATCTTCGGCCATCCACTCTTAACAAACTTCAACACCCTACTAAGGACTGGATCCATTTCGGATTGCGAAGCTACATCCAAAAATTTTATTGGTTTTTGAAACTCATTAATAACAAAATTTACATAAGAAAATTCTGTTCCTGTATCATCACCATTTTTATAAGTGAGTCTAGGCAAAGCATCGGCACATCCATTTTCACCGCCAGGAATATATGGTATCTCAAAATTAAAAATTGACAGATATACTGACCATCTTTGTAACCGACTCGCGGACATAGCAGGTATACCTTTTTTACTGCCAAAAATAGCTACAAGTGGTTTGTGATCAGTACAAATAAAATATTTTTGCCCCAGCAGAAATTGCTCAAATTTTTTTACCCCAAAATAAATTGTCAGACTGTTGAATAATTCATCTCTGATTTAGAAAATGTACGGGACGCAAATGCTATTGGTCTATCATCAGTTTTTTTCATTCTATGCGACAGACACGCTCCTATTCCCTTTTCGGATGCATCTGTTTTCAATATTAATGGCAGTTTTGGATTATAGTGTACTAATACTGTGTCAGAACTAATCATTTTTTTTACTTCATCAACTGACGCCTGACGTGCGTCGGACCATTGAACCTCCTTGGCACTAATTAAACTATATAATGGTTTTAAGACAGATGATAAGTTGGGTAAAAACCTAGCATAATAAACATTTAATCCGCAAAATGATTTGACTTCAGTAACTGTGGTTGGATTGGGCATATTTAAGAGCAGCTGCTATTTTATTCTCATCCTTATGCAGGTCTTCTGCATCTATAATATAGCCTAAATATTTAACACTATCTTGAAGGAAATGACATTTGCTGCGATTTGCCGTAAATCCAGCATTTTGTAGCCTGGTTAAAACTTTTCTCAGATTTTTAAAGTGATCCTCCTTGGATACTCCAGTTACAACAACGTCATCTATAAATGGGCTATTATTTTGAAAACGTACATCGAAAAAAAAACAACTATTTTTTAAAAATCTGAAATTTTGATATTTTGTTGGTATTGACGAAAGGAAAAAAGTGATTTCTGCTTTTATTTTTTGTGTACTCGGAATCGGAGTTATGCGCGGTTGAATTTTGAGGCTTTTTCACGTAGTTTTTGGTAATGGTGGCAATGTTTTGTGAATAGGTGCCACAAATTTTATCCGACTTACGTATATTTTTGCAAGTAAAAAGGAAAATAATTGAATAATTGAAATAAGTAAGTTTAAAATTAATAACTTTTCTCTTTTCCGCTAGGCGGCGCGTAAAACCTTGGTTTACTTCAAAGCTCATATCTCAAAAAGTAGGCTTTTTTTTTTTGTTTTTCACAAATTTTAAAGTAAACATATGCAGCTATGAAATTGAGAAATAAAAAGTCAGCAATTCAATATGGATTTTTTCTTACGATTTTTTAAAGTTTGGTATATGAAAAATTCACATGTGTTTTTTTATTAAGTTAATAATCCTGTACTAAATGTGGATCTAATAAATTAAACATTTCATATTTTAACACCTGCAATAAATTTGAACCATTTTTTGTGTATTTCCGATTGAGAAACAGGTTTTTATTCAGAATAAGAATTGGAGATCCCAATGATCGAAGATTTTGTTATAATTTCAACATCACCAACACTAACATTAGAAAAAAACATTAAAAAAATATTTTTCCTATAAACATTATAATTTAATCAATATTATAAATAAATACATTAAAAAATTAATTTATATATTTTTTTTTGCCTTTAAATTGAAATATTTATGATCATCAGAAAAAGAAAACATTTTGGCAATTATTTTATCGGGTGTAGTGTTATCCGGTAAAAAACAGTGGAATCCTTGAGTTCTTTGTTTTCTTCCAAGAACATTTCGTAGATGTCGGTGAGGTTCCATAACACCAACCGCTTTGATTTCTTAATTTTTGTCGATCCTTCTGTAATAGTAACAACATCTTTAAGGCCAGGCATTGTTCTACTAATTTCCTCTGATAAGAAGTATGTTTGAATTTGTTTTACTATATTTTGTGACAAACTGTGGACTTGTTTGCTTTGAGGCCAACTGTAAGGACCTACTGTTTCCAACAGATCCATGGCGAATTCTACCAGTCGTCTTGATGCATTAAATTCGTCCTGGATACGTTGATTTGACCAAAATTTACGTGGTAGAGTTGTCAACAAAAACACTTGTTTTGATTTACAGCTGGCATCTTTAAACTCTTTTTTAAGGTTCATAAGCCATGATGTATATTCACATTCCTCGTTTGGTGATAACACTTTAACTGAATCTACTTGAAATATTCTTTGACTTATTGCCGATGTGACACTTGCAATTTTTTTATAACTTCCTGTTGTAATATGATTTTGTTTGATAGGAGATTCGGCTAACCTTCCAAGAACATTGTTAATATCTTCTAAAATGTCATTAAGTAGTTCAGGAACTGGTGGAGATATAGTATCAACCGAAACTGGTGATGGATCTAAAGATGCTGGAGGTATTTGAATATTTTCATTCGTTGGAACATTTTCAACATCCTGATTTATAGAAATAATTTCACTATCAATAGCTTCCGAACATGAAAGCTGCTGTATAGAAAATATTAGTTGCATATGAATTTTTATTCATTTTAATAAAATAATTAAATTTACCTTATTTTTATAGATATAAGTGCGACATGTTTCACATATAAACTGGTCATCACGCAAAGTAAAATTTAGGGTCGCAGCTTTTTGAATAACAGCTGGTGTGACCAGTTTCACATTTTTTGATGTCCGCTGATGATTTTTGAAACCGTACAAGTTACAGCACAATTTGAAAGGCATTTCTATTATTATCTTTTCTAAACGTTATGTCTTCTAAATATTTTGGAATATAATTGATTATAAGGCAATCCAATCAATATATATATATACCCTTGAAATAGTTTTGACATAGGTAGAATCAGGCAAAATTAGGTAGGTACAATTTAATATATTTTGATTGGATGCAAGTATAATTTGGTCAAAAACCGTTTGTGGGCGTCATTAGAATTTTAAATGTTAAAATTATGAGTCTCTAATGAGATTTTAATTAGTAAAAAGGGGCTGAATAGACATTTTTTAAAATGAATAAACATTTTACACACCCTTTTAATAATTTAAATTCCTTTATTTTACCACTTAACTTAAATTAATTTTTAATAAGTTTTTAACCATTTAGCCGCACAGAAAATGGTTCAAATTTATTGCAGGTGTTAAAATATGAAATGTTTAATTTATTAGATCCACATTTAGTACAGGATTATTAACTTAATAAAAAAACACATGTGAATTTTTCAAATACCAAACTTTAAAAAATCGTAAGAAAAAATCCATATTGAATTGCTGACTTTTTATTTCTCAATTTCATAGCTGCATATGTTTACTTTAAAATTTGTGAAAAACAAAAAAAAAAAAAGCCTACTTTTTGAGATATGAGCTTTGAAGTAAACCGAGGTTTTACGCGCCGCCTAGCGGAAAAGAGAAAAGTTATTAATTTTAAACTTACTTATTTCAATTATTCAATTATTTTTCTTTTTACTTGCAAAAATATACGTAAGTC
The DNA here is from genome assembly GCA_963693315.1 of Diogma glabrata. Lineage (NCBI taxonomy): Eukaryota > Metazoa > Arthropoda > Insecta > Diptera > Cylindrotomidae > Diogma > Diogma glabrata. Next base: position 107,966 of record CAVNZG010001469.1, read on the forward strand.
GGATGAAATTTGTGGCACCTATTCACAAAACATTGCCACCATTACCAAAAACTACGTGAAAAAGCCTCAAAATTCAACCGCGCATAACTCCGATTCCGAGTACACAAAAAATAAAAGCAGAAATCACTTTTTTCCTTTTGTCAATGCCAACAACATATCAAAATTTCAGATTTTTTAAAAATCAAAAATTTAAAAATCAACAAAAAAATGTACGTTTTCAAAATAATAGCCCAAATACAACAGTTCCTTCACAGCCTATCAAAACTTTTTCCATAACCGACTGAAATATTCCGTTATTTGGCTTACATCCAAAAGCTAATCTATTAACTCCAAAAATACCCTTATGCGTAGACCATGCCAATAACTTACTAGTATCTTCATCAACAAGCAACTGATGATATGCTTGTGACAAATCTATTTTAATAAAATACACTGAAAAAAATAATTCGGTATATTTTACAAAACGGATTCAACCAAATTTATTTTGTACAATCAACTAAAATTTAGTACAATCGACCAAACGTTTTTAACATTTGACAATGCTTTGTCAAACGTTCAAATCGTATGGTCAATTCTACTAAATTTTAGTTGATGCTACAAAATTAATTTGGTTGAATCCGTTTTGTAGAATATACCAAATTATTTTTTTCAGTGTACTTTCCGCCCTGCAACGCTTGCATCAAAATCATCGATTCTGGGTAAAGGATGATTTACATCCTCGATAAATTTGTTAATTGTGACAGAATAATCTCCACAAATACGTTAACGTCCATCCTTTTTTGGAACTGTTCCCCAACAGGAGGAATTCACCTTGGAGATTATTCCAGTGTTTTCAAGTTTTTCTAACTCTAATTCTACTCTGCCTTTATAAGCAAATGGTACAACTCTAGGTTTGATAAATATTGGACTAACATCATCAATTAATTTTAATCTGATTTTTTCACCGTTATATGCACCTAACTGGGTATCGATTTTGTACCATGATCTCTCCTAGAGAAATAAAAGGAGAGATAAATTGTAATATATACAATTGTCTTTGATTGATTCATTTAAATTGTAAATATATCACGTGTCCATAAATGTCACGTCGTGATTGGTTCGATTTCTATTGTATTTGAATTTATCTTGAGGGTAAATTTGAGTGTGGGTATGTAGACATTTTTTTTTAGTTTTCCCCAGGAGAGATAATTCTCTACACTACAAAATCGCTACCCTGATCCCTAAACACATTTTTAAATTCATTCAACAAACCATCAAGATCATCACTCGAACTTGACATTTCGTTAATATTTATTTCACACTTTAACCTTCGTATAATGTTACGTCCCACAAGAGGTCGACAACCATTAACAATTACAATAAAAACCGTTTTAAACGACGTACATTTGTGTTGGATGACAGCATCAAAACAACCCCCTAAATCTATATTATTTCCATTGTATGCCTTCAAAATTGTTGAATAATATTTTAATTTAGTGCCATGAAATTTTTTCATAAATACGTCATAGGGAACGGCACTGATTGCTGACCCAGTATCAATTTCGCAATTTATTACCACATTGTTAATTTTAAAATCCACAGTGAATAACCTAGGGTCAAATAGAGAAAAATCATTAAAATTATGTACATTACAACTAGACGTTTGACATTTAAAATTTGACTTAAATAAACACTGATGTTCCTCCAGATAAAGACTAAACAACGACAACGCATTCTCATTTGTAAATTTTTCACTCTGCTCCGGTTGATCCAAATTTTCTGGTTCAATGAAATTATTCTGCTTGCCTCTTCTTTTATTCTTCTTCATGCCTTTTTTACACACTGCTGCAAGATGTCCAATTTCACCACACAACTTGCACCTATACGTCTTATATTTGCAAGTACTAAAATTATGATTCCACACGTCATGCATTTTGAGATAACACCTTTGTCTTTCGAGAAAATTTTGTTACAGACTGATGAAATTATCATGTTTGCTTCCTTTGCTATTGCAATTTTTAAACAATTTTCAATTGTTACGTCTGATGATTCTTGGCAAAGTTTTTCAAACACTCCATAGCTGGTTACACTGCAAACAAATTTGTCTCTCAATATGCTTTTCAGGTTAGCTCCAAAATCCCCATGATACAGATATCGCTTGTATTTTATTGTAAAATTCAAGTATTTTTTCACCCTCAATTTGTCGCACCTCATAAAATTTCTTCCGTTCTTTAAAAATAACTGCATTCGCAACAAACTGACTGGATAACATGATTACAAGTTCATCATACGTTTTTGTGTCTGGAGTTGTTGGCAAGCACATGTTCCGTAATAATTTATACACGGACAACGATAATGCTGTTAATAATTGAATTTGCTTTTTCGTTGGATCAATTATTTCGTTTGCACTAAACCACAACTCCAGCCTCTCTTTATAAATAATAAAATCGTCCTTCAATTCGAAAACGTCAAAATTTTTCGCCATGTGATCTTTGCCCATTGTACAATTTTTCTTTTATTGTTTTTTAGCACAAAAATATATTAAATTTATTTACCAAAGTCGCCAATAATGGATATGTGGATGTGGTGTGTTTATATGGTTTATATGGTGGTGTGTTTAAATAAAAGACTGGTTGTTTACTTCTTAATATCAGGAAATGGAATCAATTATACTTTCCATAATATGCAAGTCATTTACATATTTTATGTTTGCCATAAATATTACAATAATACAGGGTTGTGTAGAATATATTTTATAGATAGCACTAAGGGTGCGTTCGGCAATATACTATTTAACATTATGCTGTGTTCACATACACATCAATGCATTAAAAAGGAAATTAAACTCTGCAACTGCAAAAACTCCGACAAAAGAGTGCGTATGTGCCAGCAAAGCTGTGAAGGTCATTTACCTGATGTGTTATTCCATAAATAGTTCTATCATATTGTAACGTTACAAATTTTAAATGATAATTATCATTAATAATACCAGAAAGGAAGTAAAATCACACATAACTAATTGACAATATTCTCAGATCAACCTAAAACTTTTTTTAATTCGTCAAGTAAGGTGTACAGAAGTACTTTAAACAATTTCTAGTTTCCGGACTTGGCACGAAAGTGGCCAATTTTTGGATTTTTGGCCAAAAATAAAAAATATTCAATATCTCGGGAGAAAGTTGATGAATTTTCATAAAAATAGATAGCGGGGGTTTTTTGGGTCACTAATTATGATTTTAATGTCGGATTTTTCCAGAACACCCTCAAAACTGCAAAAACTACCCCTTTTTAGGGTTTTTTTTGCTATTTTGTGGTCGTAAAGCTAAGATTATAAATAAATGCAATTTTCAAGAATACTTAAGAAGGATTTAAATTTATTTAATTATATGCCAAAATTGGGTCAAATGGGCTAATAAAAGGGGGTTAAAACTACCCCCGAAATAATTAAAAATTTAAAAAAAATGATTGAAAGTATTTTTCTTACTTTTTTTTTTTTTATCTCCAATACACCAACCTAATTCTGTCACCATTACCCAGGCAGCACGGCGTGGACGTCGAATTTCGGATTTCGCTACCCAACCCACTATCATCTGCAAAACTATTTATTGGGTTGCTGGTGATTTTCAACAATTCGTTGATATAAATCAAAAATATGGTTGGGACATTACTGATCCTTGAGGTACACCAGCGTTAATTAGTTTAGACTCAGAAGAAAATCCGTCTAAGGAGACCGAAATGTATCGGTTGGATAGAAAATTTTGAATCAGCCTCACAACATTGGGATGAAAACCGTACGCAACGAGCTTGTTGATTAAGTTGGCATGCCAGACTCGATCGAATGCCTTGGAGATGTCTAAAGCGATAACGTATGTTTCACCACCTTTATCAAGTATACTGTTCCAACAATGCGCTACATAGTTTAATAGATCGGTAGTTGATCTTTTGTTTCGAAAACCGTATTGGCTGTCGGATATTAAATGATTTTGTTCCAGAAATTTTGAAATATGTGTATTAATATAATGCTCATAGACTTTGGATACGACCGATAGTAAAGCTATTGGCCTATAATTCTAGATATCGGATTTTGGTCCCTTTTTGGGGACGGGCTGGACATTTGCCAACTTCCAGCACGAGGGAAATATACCAGATTTGTTGGATTGGTAGAATATTTTAGTTAAAGTTGGTGCAAGTTCTTTGGAAAAGGTTTTTAAAATAATGGGTGGAATATTGTCCTTTCCTGAGGCTTTGTTGTTGTTTAATCCCTTTAAAAGTTTAGCTACTATTTTGGGTTTGAAGTGAAGTTCATTCATATTAACTCCTGAAGACTGGATTTGGGGTATTTCTTTAGGAGTTTCCAAAACAGTGGAGTTCAGAGCAAAGCGTTCAGTTAGCAAGTTAGCTTTTCTTGCGGGATCATTGACGAATAAATCACCATCAATAATAGGGGGAATAGAAAATTTTGTACCAGAATTTAAAGAATTAATGGCACTGTAGAAACTCTTGTCAGAAACAGACATAGACGTAAGTTTTGAGGCTTTCGCTCTGTCAATTTCAGACTTTTCGTTTGAGATAATCTGGTTAGATATTTTGTTGGCTTTTAGATATTGGGATCGATTAGTGGGAGTTTTGTTATGAATCCAAATATTAAATGATCTATGTTTGTTTCTAAGTGCCGTTTTGGCAGCTATGAATCACGTCTTAACGGGTTGGCATTGAATGTTATGTGTATTTAGATGATATAGTTATATACGGTAAAAATTTAGAAGATCATAATCGTAAAGTAATTAGTGTCTTCGATCGACTTAGAAGGTTTAGCTTAAAATTACAAATTGATAAATGCCACTTCATTAAAAAAAAATTATTTATTTAGGTCATAAGTGTAGCGAAGAAGCACCTATTAATAAGTTATTACAAAAAAGATATAAAATTTATATGGACTGAAGCATGTCAAACATCTTTTGATTTATTAAAAGAAAAATTAACCTCAGATACGGTACTAATATACCCCGATTTCAATAAACCTTTTATATTAACCACAGATGCAAGTAGTGAAGCGTTAGGAGCCGTATTATCCCAAGGTAAACCAGGAGAAGATAGAACAATCGCCTATGCAAGTAGATGTTTAAATAAAGCTGAAAAAAATTACTCAGTTATTGAAAAAGAGCTATTGACTATTGTCTGGGTTACAAAAAATTTTCGTTGCTACTTATACGGGCGACAATTTACCGTATATACGGATCATAAACCTCTTAAAGGTGTATTTAGTGTCAAAGATCCAACATGTAGACTAGTTCTTTTTCACAATAAGCTCTTAGAATTCGATTATAAAATAGAGTATAAACCTGGGAAGTTAAAGGCCAACGCGGGTGCGCTCAGTAGACTTCCCTATGAAGATAACGCAAACAATACTCAACAATGTCTAATGATAACGAGAAATCAGGCCAAACAAATAAACCTTACAGTAGATAATAATACAAATCTTTTACAAACACGAGATAAAGTTCAAAATTGTAATGATAATAATGCTACAATAACACATAGTAATAATAACACTAACGAAAATTTAGAAGAGGAAATCTAAGTTCAAAACCATGAAGATATAACATCCAACTACGATGAACTAAGCAATGATGAATGGCTAACTGAAAAAAACAAAAATAGATCCAGTTATGAAAGACTTCCATGACTTACCACTTGGAGGACATCAAGGTGTTTTTAAAACCTACCACCGTATCAGAAGACAATACCAGTGGAAAAATATGTTAAATGACATTATCAAATATATAAAGCAATGCAAAATATGCCAAAAAGTCAAAACCATACGGTACAATAAAATGCCAATCATATTGACATATAAACCAACAAAACCATTCGACAAAATATATTTAGATATTGAAGGTCTATTACCTCGTACTATTAGCGGTAATATGTATATTCTAACTTTCCCAGACGATCTCACAAAATTTACTGATTGTTACGCTCTACCTAATCAAGAAGCAGCTACAGTGGAGCGTGTATTTTACGATGAAATTATTAGCAGATATAGAATACCAAAACAACTACTGACCGACCAAGGGACAAACTTTACAAGTGAAGTTTTTAAAAAGGTATGCAAATTATTAAAAATCAAAAAACTCCAAACCAGCCCTTATCACCCTCAAACCAATGGTTCTTTAGAACGCACTCATCGCCCACTAAAAGATTTCCATGCGGGTATATAATGCGGCCATATATATAAACTTAACAAGTATTATAATAAATTTCAATAATAAATTAAAATAAAAACGCCAATTTCTTGTTAACTAATAGTTTTTATTTACTATATACGTATTTCAAAGCTATGCTTTCATCGACAGTAGTAAATATCAAAACTCAAAATGTTTAAGATATATATATATATATATATATATATATATATATATATATATATATATATATATATATATATATATATATATATATATATATATATATATATATATATATATATATATATATATATATATATATATATATATATATATATATATATATATATATATATATATATATATATATATATATATATATATATATATATATATATATATATATATATATATATATATATATATATATATATATATATATATATATATATATATATATATATATATATATATATATATATATATATATATACTAGCGGGACCCGGCGTGCTTTGCTACGCCTATAAATAAAGTTTGTGTGTATACATTTTGTTGACGTAGTAGCAATAATTTCAAAGAGTTGTAATGAGAAATGATCTATTTTTTTTTTAAATATGAATGTAAAAGGATTAGCACTCTAGTTGATCAGTAAAATATAAAAAAAAATAGTATTATATATACAACAAAGGATATATAAAAAAATACGCGATCAAATAAGTTTTCAGGTGTGCCTCTACATAGAACATTAGAACATACGGAACAAAAATGGATTCACAAATTTTCACAGTGCTCGGAAATTCAAGAAAACTCGTTCGAATAACAGCCGTGTTCGATTTGACTGAAGCATTTGAAACAACGAAAAATTTAATACAATTGTTGTTGTTTTTTCAATTGTTTTAGTCACACTAAGCGTACCAAACATTCAATTTACATTGTATCATTTTAATTGCAACAATTATTTATTTTAATAAGAAAAAAATTTCAAAATGTCGTTTTAATTCTATTTCTTTGCTCGTGCTTGTGGGCACACATTATATTTTGTGTTTTTCCGTCTAGATGCGTACACGAATAAATCAGAAGGTATTCCGACGTTAGCTGACCACCACATACAGTTGTCCAGATGTGAGAAGTACGGATTCTCCAAATCTACCACATCCTTGCAGCCATTTTCCTTTTTCTTTGTTAACAGTCATTGCAAAAGCGAGTCGCACTGGAAACTAAACGTTTGAATTCAAATGCCATATCTGTTGGGATCATTGAAATGCGTAGCAACAGTACATCTCCCTCTTTGAATTTTCCATTCAAAATTGATTCCATTCAATGACTTTGTTCAATAACTTTGTTCAATGACTTTGTTCATCATCTTTTTCACCAAAAATTTTAAAAAACATTTGTGCTATTTCAAAATATTTGAAATATTTTTTTAATAAAATGTGTTGTGTAGTTGGAATTACAATATGTCTCACAACAACACATAAAATCCTTTAAGACCTAGGTTCCACACCATCATGTTTTTTAAGATGATGGACGCAAATTGCTAGTGCTAGAAGCATATACCAAGATCATATAAACATTGTTTTGCTGAAGGATTAAACCCGGCACATTTAATAGTTATATGGAAGCTCATTTCTCCAAGTAACGAAAAAGTTCATTTTTTTAAAAAAATATAAAAAAATAAAAAATTTGCGTCCATCAACACCTTACAAAGCATGTTGTTGTGGACTTTATTCTTCAAAGGTTGTCATGAGTTGTTGTTACTCACATTGTAATTCGTACTACCCAACACATTTTATTTTAAAAGAAATAGCGTGTCATCATCAAAGAATATTCTATAACTAAGACTAAGGGTGCCATCGTTGATTGAAAAAAGTTCATCCGCCAACATCCCTAAGAGTAGTGTTATGGGAGGTTCTGCACATAGACTAAAAATTATGGGACTTTCTCACATGATGTGTTAATTGATGTGGGAGGTCTAATAAGAAAAAAATATACGATGTAATTAATTCAAATTGCATTGTGAAACTGAGTTTGAAAGAAAAAACTAGAGAAAGTGATTTAAATCTTTTTTGTTGTTGTATCTTATAAGAAAAAATTCATTTTCGATCCCACTATCTTTCATGTCGAATAAAAAAAAAAAATGGATTAATGCTATCTAAAAACAGAATGGATTGAAAATAAAATATAATAAAAGCATGTGAACTGAATTTTGCATCATAACTTTTGTCTCGATATTATATTACAAAAATATGGGACTTTCTCACATGATGTGTTAAAGGTAACAAAAATTGTTTTTGTTGTAGTATTTTGTATTTTGTTTCGTAATCGCGTGCGGATTTTTTTTTTGCGTTAAATGATTAAGTAAGATTTCGATTTTTTTTTCATTGGGGCACATGTGTTGTTCTTGTTTTTTTGTTGTTATATAAGATTTTGTGTGTTAAGCGAGCAGAAGAATCAAAAATATGGGACTTTCTCACATGATGCGTTAATTGATTGATAAAAAACAGAATGGGTTGAAAACAAAATATGAAAAAGCATGTAAGATTTTAATTTTCTCGACAAAAAAAAAAAAAAAATGAAGATGTTCATGATATATTTTTTTTTGTAGATAACAAAAATTGTTTTGTTGTAGTATTTTGTATTTTGTTTCGTAACTGCGTGCGGCTTTGTTTTGCGTTAAATGATTAAGTATGATTTCGATTTTTTTTTCATTGGGGCACATGTGTTGTTCTAGTTTTTTTTGGTTGCTATATAAGATTTTGTGTGTAAAGCGAGCAGAAGAATTAGAACAAATTGTGTTGGGAAAAAATTATGATGTTTTGGAAACCTTAAAACTTTTTATTTGGAATTTTAGACGGATGCCTGAAATAAGTTGTTAATTGAAAAAACTAAAAATTATAAACAGATGTTCGAAATGTGAAAAACTTGCTATAATTTTGGAAAAAACTTATTTAAATAAAAAATTAAATCTTTTTTTTTATTTTTTTGTTATAGTTTTGTAAAAACTTTAAACAAAATTTTTATTTTATTAATTAATTTTTTTAAAATTTGTTTAAATACATTAATTTTTATTAAAACAGCTGACCATCCATCTCGAATTGAGTTTCGTCTTCAACCAATAACGCCATTGGTTTCACACGAAACTCATATAATGGTGCGTTCATTTTGGATCGGGGAAGACCACGTTTGTATTAAAGTTCTTGCCACATATTCATGGTATAAAGAAACTGGTTTGGTGCAATGGTGAAACTAATTCGGTCGATCTAAAAGATTTCGATTTTGAAGATATTGAAATGTTAGACAACGTCCCCGAAAATTTTGATAATCTAGAAAAACACATTAATCATCTTGGATGATTTAATGACTGAGGCGTATAATAAAAACGTTTGTGAATTATTTACCAAGGGTTCACATCATCGAAATATATCTGTTATATTAATTACCCAAAATGTGTTCCAAAGAAAATTTTACTGAGACATTTCGTTAAACTGCAAATACCTTGTTATGTTTAATAACCCCCTAGATAAATCTCAAATCTACCGCTTGCTAGACAAATTTATCCAGAAAATATCAACGAGTTTTGTAAGAGTATAAAAGAAGGCAGCTTCAAACGGGGTTTTGAAGCCAGCTGACCAAGGAAAAAGAAAATGAACACTGCAATCTATCTAAGCTAATTGTTCTTGCAAAATATTGAAAACGTTTTGAAAATTAAGTACAATAGATTAGTTTAGATTGAACATTATTTGAACATTATTTGATTAATTGTCTGAAAAATTTTAGATTTAATTGTTTGGCATAGACACTGATACATCTGAATAGCGCGGTCTGTCGGTCAAGTTATTTCTGATGTTATGCAATAATGCAACAAGAAAAATATGACAGAAAATTAATAATATAAAAGGTAATTAGCTTCTGATGTTGTTATTGTGTTTATCATATGTATTGGTTAGTTTTTTGTTTTGTTAATTTTTTTGTTTTCGTTTTCACATAGTTGTGAAATATAAATTTGCTGTCGCATTTGATGAGCTCTTAAGGAATTAGTAAATGTTATTCGTAGTATAGTAAATTGTTTTCAATGTTTTTTTTTGTCGTTTTTTTGTCGTTGTGTTGACACATTTTTTTGTTGAATTCAAACTTTTTTTCTTAAGAATAAATATGAATTGTGTTGGACGACATGTGACGATTAACTTTTTAGATTGATTATCTTTCTTAGTCGGATTGCTTCCTTAAGTTAAAACAAGAAGCAAGTGATTGACCGTCAAATGTTTCCACTCAAATTGAAAAAGAAAACTTCATTAGGGAGTTTTGAGCATGAAGGGATTCATTTCTTTTTAATGCGCTTTGTGGTAAATTGGGACACAGAAATGATAAGAATCAGACGGGCCAAAACAAATTATTTTTTAATGACGATTAAAACAGTCAGTAAGGTATAAGATTTACAGTTAGTTATCTTTAAGTGTACGCGCTTTCCCTTTCTAATAAATGGATAGTTGATATAGACAGTAAACAAGAACGAACCATATTTAAGAGACTTTTTCAAAGGGTTTGATAAATAAAAAGCCATCATTTTTTGCTAACATTATATATTTTTCAAATTTATTATTTCTTTTATTTTATTTTATAGTTAATTATTAAAGTTTTTTCTATTATGATTATTAAAAATAACTGGGCCTAAGTTTTTTTCATTCGCTGCACCATTCGTCTTGTGTGGTGTGATTTTTGAATGAATCAAATACTTCTTTCCAAACCACCCGATCAGGGCAATTAAGAAGATGAATCTGTAAAAAGAAGAAAAAATGTTAAATCAAAATATTTATTAATTTGAGTATTAAGTTAACAAATTACCTCATAGTCTTCTTTTGGAATTACGTGGTAAATATTATATTTACACAAAATAACTTGTATTCCTGACGGCTGCTAGTCTTTACAAGTTTTAATGTGACGGAAGAACTTTCTGTAGGTTATTTGATGATTCACATTGTTTGGACATATATATTTTTTTACTCCTACCAAACTAGACATCTAAATATAAAAAATAAATCAATTAACGAAATAAAATTAAAATTTCAATTTTAACTTACCATGTATATTTGTTTTTTACTAATGTAAATTATTTCAGCCTTGTATCGTTCTTAAATACTAGATTTATCATACGTATCCCACATTTATCATACGAATTCCTTAATGTATATGTGCTTTCCCTTTCTAACAAAATGAATAGTTGATCTAGACAGTAAACCAGAACTAAACTATGTAGTTGCTAGATGATATGGAATTTACAAATGAAAAGCCAGTATCTGAACCATTTTTTCTGAGAAACTTCAAACCATACCTTTCAATTGAAAAATTTTGCTACATTAACAATATCTATAGAAGAATTATACAACATTTGACTGTGATTATTTTAAAATTTATGTTAAAAATGCTGCTTGAGTAGGCTTATGTAGATAATTTTGCAACTATAGATGTTTACTTGGTTAAAATCAGCTCCACATATAATTTAAAATCAAAAATAACCCCAAAAATACTATAATAAAATAAATCCTATAAATACTATAATTACTCAGAAAACTATTTTTAAAACATATTATCGAGTATTTTGCTTCTATTGGTTTTTGTTGCTTCATTAACATTTTGATAGAAGACTCCTGATAGATGACTCATTTTCTTATCATTTTAAGTTGAAATATTTTAAACGAGAAAAAAATGCAGTTTTTTGCAAGAAATATTGAAAAAATAGAGCTCAAACATTTCGTATCTTACTTTAGTTTTCATAAGCCCATTGTAAATGTTATTGATTTGGGTGTTATTGATGTTATTGATTTCTCCACTCGAAAATGATAATTAAAAGATGCGATCAATTGTGAAGTGTAAGCAATGTTAATAAAGTTTGTCTTAAAGAATATGAACAGTATGAGCCCGCTAATAATTAATGACTTTTAAAAGAATGTAATATCTGTATTGGTCTAGAGCTTGGTAGTTTTTGGCTTTGATTCTCCAATATTAAAAAGACTACAAGACAGTATACAGAATGTAATATGTTTTTATTTCCACATTACGAAATTTCACTTCTTCCGAGCGGTGGGTCTCCCCGCACAACTTTTCTGAGAAACTTCAAACCATACCTTTAAATTGAAAAATTTTGCTACATTGACAATATCTATTGATGAATTATACAATATTTGCCCGTTATAATTTTAAAATTTATGTCAAAAATGCTACTTGGGTAGGCTTATGTAGATAATTTTGCAACTATAGATGTTTATTTGGTTAAAATCACCACCACAAATAATTTAAAATCAAAAATCTTCGTCCATTGGTTGTTCTTCAGAATGGGGTTCAATTCTACTACAATACAGCAAGAGAAACTTGATTTGCCATCATTTCTTGGCAGGATTAGAAAACTCAATTCAATTTAAGCGGTTTTTTGCGAATATATTTTTTGGCCGCGATTTAAATGATTCTAAACGTCTGTTAAAATCTTTGTAGACGTTTAGACTGTGATACGCATTGCGACAAGGTGGCAAAATGGTTTGGCCTTAGCTGAAAGTGCTGGCTTGACTGGAATTTTTTCTGAAGTATCTGATGTATCTGATTTTTTTTTTTTTTGTAAGTTTTTTGTTTTATTTTTTTTTTGTTTTTTTTTTTTGTTAATTTTTTTTTTTCTTCGTTTTTTTTCGTCGTTTTTTTTTTTTTTTTTTTTTGTTAATTTTTTTTTCATTTTTTTTTTCCTCGTTTTTTTTTGTGTTGTTTTTTGTTTTGTTTTTTATTTTCATTTTAATTTTTTTTTATTTTTTATTGTTTTTTTTTGTGACAAAATGATAGCTTGTGACAAAACTTTGACAAAATGGCTTGGCCATTGGCTGAACAATCTGCTGAATTCAGAAGAGTCTGAATATCATAACGATAATGAAGAAGGCAATCCAGAAGGAAATTATGGCTATTCCTGTGTTGGCGACATGACTGGTATTTTGATTTTGGTAAAAAAAGATATTTGGTAGAACGTGTTATAGTCAGAATGAAGAATCCGAGGACGAAGTTGATTTAGAAGAGTCTGAATATCATAACGATAATGAAGAAGGCAATCCAGAAGGAAATTATGGCAACGAAGAGGACCAACTATATTTTGCAACTTCGAGAGGAGATTGTCATTCTTTTTTTTTTTCAAGGTGTACGATATTCATATAACAGTTTCAAGTGTGCTGTAAAACTGCTTATCATTTATAAGTTTTTTAAAGGAAAAACTACTGAAATGACAGAAATAAACACCGTACGCTTTTCTAATAAGTTAGAAGTGCATGTTATGTATTTATGGAATTTCGCCTACAGAGCTGCTCGAATGGGACGTTATGAAGAACATGCAAGTGATAGAAATAGGTTTCAAAGGCGTATAAAAAATATTGAATCAATAATCTCAACAATTTTAACACAAAATCACCGTGAAATTATTTTCAAAACTAGGTTCATGATGCATTTTGAAAATTAGAACGCACATATCCATTTAATTTATGTTGTAGAATAAATTATTTATATGCTTATAAATGTAAACCACTAACTTATTTGAAATAAGATCATTTACTTGTAAGATTCAAGGGAAATAAAAATTAAAAACTAAACAAAAATTAAATTTAAACTCGGGTAAAATTGAAGATTTTCAGCTTTCGTACGGTCTTTCACCAGATTTTTCATCAAACGGTAAACCAGTGTAGTGGAAAACCAATGAAACAATTTGAAAATGGATTAAAAACCAACATGACTGATTACAACGATCTGATCGCGAATTTTTCCTTTAAAAAATACTTTAGCCAAAAGACTAAAAAAAGGTGAACGACCCAAAAATAAACTCTTTCAGATTGTAAACATGATCAAACGTGTTCAATGTAAGTAAAAGTGTGCAATCAACTAATAAGAAACTTTTCCGAACACATTTTTGCATATATAAATTGTAATAGGCTCTTACATCCTTGTAAGTTAGCCTTTACCAGCTAAATATTGAGCGAATCAAAGGTGCTAACTCTTGCAATCTGCCCCATTCTTCTCCATTCTTCTCTATTTGAATTTTTCGATGTCATCTTCCTCAAAATATTGTTGAACTTATCCAATTTGGTTGAAAAATAGATACCAGTCACGCCAAGCAAGGCAAATAAAATCTTTATCATTGATCAACAATAGTTGAGGTTTGAAAAATTTCTGTATTGCAGCCAATTACAATAAAACATGATTTATTGTCGTTTAAAAAATAAACATAAAATAGCAATAAATCTGGTTTACGCATTTCTTACTTCTTAACTTTTTCGTTAACTAACCTCTCCATATTGTACTGTAAAGAACTCAGTTGAAAAGAACTTAATAAACTAAAAACAAATGAATTTATCAACACTTACTATTTGATCAACAGCATTGAACATTTATAAATAACCAGCGTCGTGTGGAAGCTATTAGAACAACCAATAACTTTAATCAAAATGGAGCGCCAAGAAGCGATAAACGAATTACGCAAACAAGCAAGAAAAAAATTTCGAAATCGTGATTTCCTCAAACAATTTGTGAAATTTGGCCAAACTAAAACAAATTTTGAAGATTGTATTCTTCTTTTCTTAATTGATTTATTGCTTTAATGTTATTTAAGCTTTTTGAAAACTTGATAAATTGGTGTTACTCTCAACCATCTATATCATTTGTTATTTGTACGTCCACGAATATGATTGCTATGATTTCGAATAATAATTTAAAACGAAATCTGGTGTTGATAAATTTAATCTCCGAAATAATTTCGCAAGAATTTATTAGTGCACGCAAATATGGTGTTTGTCTTCCAGCTAACTTAATCCTGTGGACAACATTAAAAAAATATAACTTAGAATCTAAATTAGTTGTTGGACACCTTCAATACAATAAAAACAATACTGTTATAAATATCGGCGTACACTTTTGGAATGAATTTAATAATAAGATAGTAGATCCAACACGAAAAATTACCGAATTTTACACTGGAGAAACTGAAAAGGGCATATACACCTATTTGCCTAATCAACAGCAGCCGTCCAATATGGAGGACCAAATCATGCTTAAAATTTTCAATCAGTGTTTAGAAGACAATTCAAATATTTACTGGGATATTGCACCAAAATGTTTAAAAGAGCTAAAACATAAAATTGAGTGCAGAATAAAAGATGTGATTGGGAAAAAATATTTAAAAACGACTTGATTCAAATAAAAATAAAAAATTTTAAATGCTTTAATAATAATAATTTCGTGTTAGAGTTTTTATTTGTCCTAATCGGATCGGCTGTCGTCACCGTTGGTGCTGTTGTTGTTGGCGCAGCAGCTGCTGTTACAGTCTGTAAATTTGCAGCTGCAAATGGGCGAAACGTGAATTTGAATGAATCGACGAAGATCTTGGAGATGTGTGTTTTGCTGTAAACGGTGTGAACAACAAATCGTCATCGCTTTCTTCACTCGAAGTTGCAAAATATAGTTGGTCCTCTTCGTTGCCATAATTTCCTTCTGGATTGCCTTCTTCATTATCGTTATGATATTCAGACTCTTCTAAATCAACTTCGTCCTCGGATTCTTCATTCTGACTATAACACGTTCTACCAAATATCTTTTTTTACCAAAATCAAAATACCAGTCATGTCGCCAACACAGGAATAGCCATAATTTCCTTCTGGATTGCCTTCTTCATTATCGTTATGATATTCAGACTCTTCTGAATTCAGCAGATTGTTCAGCCAATGGCCAAGCCATTTTGTCAAAGTTTTGTCACAAGCTATCATTTTGTCACAAAAAAAAACAATAAAAAATAAAAAAAAATTAAAATGAAAATAAAAAACAAAACAAAAAACAACACAAAAAAAAAACGAGGAAAAAAAAAAATGAAAAAAAAATTAACAAAAAAAAAAAAAAAAAAAAACGACGAAAAAAAACGAAGAAAAAAAAAAATTAACAAAAAAAAAAAACAAAAAAAAAAATAAAACAAAAAACTTACAAAAAAAAAAAAATCAGATACATCAGATACTTCAGAAAAAATTCCAGTCAAGCCAGCACTTTCAGCTAAGGCCAAACCATTTTGCCACCTTGTCGCAATGCGTATCACAGTCTAAACGTCTACAAAGATTTTAACAGACGTTTAGAATCATTTAAATCGCGGCCAAAAAATATATTCGCAAAAAACCGCTTAAATTGAATTGAGTTTTCTAATCCTGCCAAGAAATGATGGCAAATCAAGTTTCTCTTGCTGTATTGTAGTAGAATTGAACCCCATTCTGAAGAACAACCAATGGACGAAGATTTTTGATTTTAAATTATTTGTGGTGGTGATTTTAACCAAATAAACATCTATAGTTGCAAAATTATCTACATAAGCCTACCCAAGTAGCATTTTTGACATAAATTTTAAAATTATAACGGGCAAATATTGTATAATTCATCAATAGATATTGTCAATGTAGCAAAATTTTTCAATTTAAAGGTATGGTTTGAAGTTTCTCAGAAAAGTTGTGCGGGGAGACCCACCGCTCGGAAGAAGTGAAATTTCGTAATGTGGAAATAAAAACATATTACATTCTGTATACTGTCTTGTAGTCTTTTTAATATTGGAGAATCAAAGCCAAAAACTACCAAGCTCTAGACCAATACAGATATTACATTCTTTTAAAAGTCATTAATTATTAGCGGGCTCATACTGTTCATATTCTTTAAGACAAACTTTATTAACATTGCTTACACTTCACAATTGATCGCATCTTTTAATTATCATTTTCGAGTGGAGAAATCAATAACATCAATAACACCCAAATCAATAACATTTACAATGGGCTTATGAAAACTAAAGTAAGATACGAAATGTTTGAGCTCTATTTTTTCAATATTTCTTGCAAAAAACTGCATTTTTTTCTCGTTTAAAATATTTCAACTTAAAATGATAAGAAAATGAGTCATCTATCAGGAGTCTTCTATCAAAATGTTAATGAAGCAACAAAAACCAATAGAAGCAAAATACTCGATAATATGTTTTAAAAATAGTTTTCTGAGTAATTATAGTATTTATAGGATTTATTTTATTATAGTATTTTTGGGGTTATTTTTGATTTTAAATTATATGTGGAGCTGATTTTAACCAAGTAAACATCTATAGTTGCAAAATTATCGGTTGTAATACCACGAGTCATTGAAATTTTTTCGAAAATTTTTTGATTTTACGAATTAAATTATTTAGCAACACTGCGAATCAAAGCGCACAATAAACCACGAGTCCGAAGGACGAGTGGTTTAAGTAGCGGTTTGATTGAGCAGTGTTGCTTAAAAATAATTTAATGAGTAAAATTGAAAAATTTTAGACAAAAATTTCAATGAAGAGTGGTATTTAATGAGATAATTTTTTTAAAATTATAATTTTATTTAAAAGATAATAATTATTAGTTTCTAAATAAAGTTTTTTCTACAAATTATTCAGCTTATAAAAAATTATGTAAAATTGCAAATAATAAAAATGTCCGTTTTCATTCATAAATGATTGCTTGTTTATGTTTATTTGTCAAACATAAATTACAAATTTATAGCATTTATGCGCCTACTAAGATAAAATTATATTTCATTTTGTTAGAAGAAAAAATGACAACAAAGAATTTTCATAACGACAAAGCAAAATTATCGACGACAAGAAGAATTGCCGACAGTAAAAACAAAGCCTACTGTTTAAATACCATAGTTTGTATGAATGAAAAATAAAATATCTGACAGCAAAAAAAAATTATCGGTTGTAATACCACGAGTCATTGAAATTTTTTCGAAAATTTTTTGATTTTACGAATTAAATTATTTAGCAACACTGCGAATCAAAGCGCACAATAAACCACGAGTCCGAAGGACGAGTGGTTTATGTAGTGGTTTGATTGAGCAGTGTTGCTTAAAAATAATTTAATGAGTAAAATTGAAAAATTTTAGACAAAAATTTCAATGAAGAGTGGTATTTAATGAGATAATTTTTTTTAAATTATAATTTTATTTAAAAGATAATAATTATTAGTTTCTAAATAAAGTTTTTTCTACAAATTATTCAGCTTATAAAAAATTATGTAAAATTGCAAATAATAAAAATGTCCGTTTTCATTCATAAATGATTGCTTGTTTATGTTTATATGTCAAACATAAATTACAAATTTATAGCATTTATGCGCCTACTAAGATAAAATTATATTTCATTTTGTTAGAAGAAAAAATGACAACAAAGAATTTTCATAACGACAAAGCAAAATTATCGACGACAAGAAGAATTGCCGACAGTAAAAACAAAGCCTACTGTTTAAATACCATAGTTTGTATGAATGAAAAATAAAATATCTGACAGCAAAAAAAAATTATCGGTTGTAATACCACGAGTCATTGAAATTTTTTCGAAAATTTTTTGATTTTACGAATTAAATTATTTAGCAACACTGCGAATCAAAGCGCACAATAAACCACGAGTCCGAAGGACGAGTGTTTTATGTAGTGGTTTGATTGAGCAGTGTTGCTTAAAAATAATTTAATGAGTAAAATTGAAAAATTTTAGACAAAAATTTCAATGAAGAGTGGTATTTAATGAGATAATTTTTTTTAATTAGAATTTTGTTTAAAAGATAATTATTAGTTTCTAAATAAAATTTTTCTACAAATTATTTAATAATACAATATTATGTAAAAATGCAAACAATAAAAATGTCCGTTTTCATTCATAAATATTTGCATGTTTGTTTATTTGTCAAAAATAAATTACAAATTTATGCGCCTACTAAGATGAAATTATATTTCATTTTGTTAGAAGAAAAAATGACAACAAAGAATTTTCATAACGACAAAGCAAAATTATCGACGACAAGAAGAATTGCCGACAGTTAAAGCAAAGCCTACTGTTTAAATATCATAGTTTGTATGAATGAAAAATAAAATTTCTGACAGCAAAAAAAAATTATCTACATAAGCCTACTCAAGCAGCATTTTTAACATAAATTTTAAAATAATCACAGTCAAATGTTGTATAATTCTTCTATAGATATTGTTAATGTAGCAAAATTTTTCAATTGAAAGGTATGGTTTGAAGTTTCTCAGAAAAAATGGTTCAGATACTGGCTTTTCATTTGTAAATTCCATATCATCTAGCAACTACATAGTTTAGTTCTGGTTTACTGTCTAGATCAACTATTCATTTTGTTAGAAAGGGAAAGCACATATACATTAAGGAATTCGTATGATAAATGTGGGATACGTATGATAAATCTAGTATTTAAGAACGATACAAGGCTGAAATAATTTACATTAGTAAAAAACAAATATACATGGTAAGTTAAAATTGAAATTTTAATTTTATTTCGTTAATTGATTTATTTTTTATATTTAGATGTCTAGTTTGGTAGGAGTAAAAAAATATATATGTCCAAACAATGTGAATCATCAAATAACCTACAGAAAGTTCTTCCGTCACATTAAAACCTGTAAAGACAAGCAGCCGTCAGGAATACAAGTTATTTTGTGTAAATATAATATTTACCACGTAATTCCAAAAGAAGACTATGAGGTAATTTGTTAACTTAATACTCAAATTAATAAATATTTTGATTTAACATTTTTTCTTCTTTTTACAGATTCATCTTCTTAATTGCCCTGATCGGGTGGTTTGGAAAGAAGTATTTGATTCATTCAAAAATCACACCACACAAGACGAATGGTGCAGCGAATGAAAAAAACTTAGGCCCAGTTATTTTTAATAATCATAATAGAAAAAACTTTAATAATTAACTATAAAATAAAATAAAAGAAATAATAAATTTGAAAAATATATAATGTTAGCAAAAAATGATGGCTTTTTATTTATCAAACCCTTTGAAAAAGTCTCTTAAATATGGTTCGTTCTTGTTTACTGTCTATATCAACTATCCATTTATTAGAAAGGGGAAAGCGCGTACACTTAAAGATAACTAACTGTAAATCTTATACCTTACTGACTGTTTTAATCGTCATTAAAAAATAATTTGTTTTGGCCCGTCTGATTCTTATCATTTCTGTGTCCCAATTTACCACAAAGCGCATTAAAAAGAAATGAATCCCTTCATGCTCAAAACTCCCTAATGAAGTTTTCTTTTTCAATTTGAGTGGAAACATTTGACGGTCAATCACTTGCTTCTTGTTTTAACTTAAGGAAGCAATCCGACTAAGAAAGATAATCAATCTAAAAAGTTAATCGTCACATGTCGTCCAACACAATTCATATTTATTCTTAAGAAAAAAAGTTTGAATTCAACAAAAAAATGTGTCAACACAACGACAAAAAAACGACAAAAAAAAAAACATTGAAAACAATTTACTATACTACGAATAACATTTACTAATTCCTTAAGAGCTCATCAAATGCGACAGCAAATTTATATTTCACAACTATGTGAAAACGAAAACAAAAAAATTAACAAAACAAAAAACTAACCAATACATATGATAAACACAATAACAACATCAGAAGCTAATTACCTTTTATATTATTAATTTTCTGTCATATTTTTCTTGTTGCATTATTGCATAACATCAGAAATAACTTGACCGACAGACCGCGCTATTCAGATGTATCAGTGTCTATGCCAAACAATTAAATCTAAAATTTTTCAGACAATTAATCAAATAATGTTCAAATAATGTTCAATCTAAACTAATCTATTGTACTTAATTTTCAAAACGTTTTCAATATTTTGCAAGAACAATTAGCTTAGATAGATTGCAGTGTTCATTTTCTTTTTCCTTGGTCAGCTGGCTTCAAAACCCCGTTTGAAGCTGCCTTCTTTTATACTCTTACAAAACTCGTTGATATTTTCTGGATAAATTTGTCTAGCAAGCGGTAGATTTGAGATTTATCTAGGGGGTTATTAAACATAACAAGGTATTTGCAGTTTAACGAAATGTCTCAGTAAAATTTTCTTTGGAACACATTTTGGGTAATTAATATAACAGATATATTTCGATGATGTGAACCCTTGGTAAATAATTCACAAACGTTTTTATTATACGCCTCAGTCATTAAATCATCCAAGATGATTAATGTGTTTTTCTAGATTATCAAAATTTTCGGGGACGTTGTCTAACATTTCAATATCTTCAAAATCGAAATCTTTTAGATCGACCGAATTAGTTTCACCATTGCACCAAACCAGTTTCTTTATACCATGAATATGTGGCAAGAACTTTAATACAAACGTGGTCTTCCCCGATCCAAAATGAACGCACCATTATATGAGTTTCGTGTGAAACCAATGGCGTTATTGGTTGAAGACGAAACTCAATTCGAGATGGATGGTCAGCTGTTTTAATAAAATTAATGTATTTAAACAAATTTTAAAAAAATTAATTAATAAAATAAAAATTTTGTTTAAAGTTTTTACAAAACTATAACAAAAAAATAAAAAAAAAGATTTAATTTTTTATTTAAATAAGTTTTTTCCAAAATTATAGCAAGTTTTTCACATTTCGAACATCTGTTTATAATTTTTAGTTTTTTCAATTAACAACTTATTTCAGGCATCCGTCTAAAATTCCAAATAAAAAGTTTTAAGGTTTCCAAAACATCATAATTTTTTCCCAACACAATTTGTTCTAATTCTTCTGCTCGCTTTACACACAAAATCTTATATAGCAACCAAAAAAAACTAGAACAACACATGTGCCCCAATGAAAAAAAAATCGAAATCATACTTAATCATTTAACGCAAAACAAAGCCGCACGCAGTTACGAAACAAAATACAAAATACTACAACAAAACAATTTTTGTTATCTACAAAAAAAAATATATCATGAACATCTTCATTTTTTTTTTTTTTTTGTCGAGAAAATTAAAATCTTACATGCTTTTTCATATTTTGTTTTCAACCCATTCTGTTTTTTATCAATCAATTAACGCATCATGTGAGAAAGTCCCATATTTTTGATTCTTCTGCTCGCTTAACACACAAAATCTTATATAACAACAAAAAAACAAGAACAACACATGTGCCCCAATGAAAAAAAAATCGAAATCTTACTTAATCATTTAACGCAAAAAAAAAATCCGCACGCGATTACGAAACAAAATACAAAATACTACAACAAAAACAATTTTTGTTACCTTTAACACATCATGTGAGAAAGTCCCATATTTTTGTAATATAATATCGAGACAAAAGTTATGATGCAAAATTCAGTTCACATGCTTTTATTATATTTTATTTTCAATCCATTCTGTTTTTAGATAGCATTAATCCATTTTTTTTTTTTATTCGACATGAAAGATAGTGGGATCGAAAATGAATTTTTTCTTATAAGATACAACAACAAAAAAGATTTAAATCACTTTCTCTAGTTTTTTCTTTCAAACTCAGTTTCACAATGCAATTTGAATTGCATTGTGATTCCCACATCAATTAACACATCATGTGAGAAAGTCCCATAATTTTTAGTCTATGTGCAGAACCTCCCATAACACTACTCCTAAGATATCACATTGGCTAGTGATATCTCACTACTATTGCCAGTGGTTTACGATAACTCAAGCTAACTCATATGCAAATAGCAGGAATCTAAGTACGCTGGGTTGTCACTCCCATAGATCAAAAATTTAAAATTTTACAAATCTTCCTGCGGGAGTATATATTTAATTCGTTATTGAATTCTTTAATTATAACTATAAAACATTGATCAAAGCAAACTACGCTCATAAACCAATATTTAAACAAAATACCAAATAAAATATTTATCACCAATCACCAATCAAAAAATAATACACGACAATTTGAAAAAGCAAATCGTAGTGTATTTGCACAAACTTCGACGTTAAAAACAATGTTCTAAATACAAATACAACACCATCTATTGGATAACCCAAATTTATGAGGCGTCACACTATCAAATATATTGGTCAATAAAAAAAATATGCCATGAAATTGGAGAGTGCAAACGTTGGAAAAAAATAGACTTCTCTACCTAGTTTTTCATCCAGTTTTGATGACAATTTTTTTACCTCTAATCGTTATATTTTAGCAATACAAATAAGAGTATTTTTCAATTTGATATTGATTTTTGTAAATTAACATAGAAGATCAATGAAAAATTTAAAATAATAAATAAATAAATTTAAATTATTGTTTTCTTTAATTTTTGCTCTTATATTTATTCCAACTTTATAAAAACCAATACAACAAATTTTTTACAGGTTCCGAATTCCGGTACTTTTTAACACTTCTATAATTAATATATAACCTCCACAATAGTTATTCAAGTATTAAGGGCAGTAAGAGTGTTTTACTGATTGAGGATATATGTTTTGAGATCGAGACGAAGTCGAGATCTCTAATATATCCGAAATCGGTAATACTCTTAATGCCCAAAATGCTTATTACATTTTTTGCACGATTAATAAAAATTCAATTAAAACTATTTAAATAATAAAATTCATTCACAAAATTCAAGTTTGAATGTTTAAAAGAAAATTTCTTAAAATGTCATTTCAAAATAGTAAGCTTTGCGTTTCATC
>CAVNZG010001469.1:134161-137048 GCA_963693315.1 Diogma glabrata
CAAAAATCCGAAACAAATTTAAATTCCCTTAATGTAGTCTAATATTAATACATATAGAACTACAAATTGACCAAGTGTCAGCCATTGATTTCACATTGATTGGAAACAATCAATAATGACTATACAATCGTGACTTAGGATGTTAATTAGAATAGAAATGTTCCCCATTCTATGAATTCACACAAAGTATTGTCTAGAAATTTATTGCAAAAAAATCCCATATAATGTGGGGGCATTTCCATAATATGGAGTCTAATGACAGTGGAAAAATTCAACTTAAGTAAAAAATAATTAAGTGATGAAGAAGTTTCAACTTTGAAATTATCATCGCCTCAACGGCGTAATCGATAGCGTGTCTGCCCAAGGATTCGAGCCGGGCACTGACGAGGGTAGGTTCGAATCCGATCCGTAACACGTAAAATGTGAATTGTAGTTTTTTTTTCTGAGAAACTTCAAACCATACCTTTGAATTGAAAATATTCCAATTACTTCTTTACTTACTTGAGTTTAATTGATCTCAAAAATCTAAAATAAATTTAAATTCCCTTAATGTAGTCTAATGTTAATACATATAGAACTACAAATTGACCAAGTGTCAGCCATTGATTTCACATTGATTGGAAACAATCAATAATGACTATACAATCGTGACTTAGGATGTTAATTAGAATAGAAATGTTCCCCATTCTATGAATTTACACAAAGTATTGTCTAGAAATTTAATGCAAAAAATCCCATATAATGTAAAAGCATTTCCATAATATGGAGTCTAATGACAGTGAAAAATTCAACTTAAGTAAAAAATAATTAAGTGATGAAGAAGTTTCAACTTTGAAATTGTCATCGCCTCAACGGCGTAATCGATAGCGTGTCTGCCCAAGGATTCGAGCCGGGCACTGACGAGGGTAGGTTCGAATCCGATCCGAAACACATAAAATGTGAATTGTAGTTTTTTTTTCTGAGAAACTTCAAACCATACCTTTGAATTGAAAATATTCCAATTACTTCTTTACTTACTTGAGTTTAATTGATCTCAAAAATCCAAAGTAATCCATTATGTTATTATTTCAATAAGAATTTTTATAAATATAAAAGCTATCGCTTTTAGATTTAAAATTTAAATTTTTTTTGTTAGTAAATATTACGAACAAATAATATTAGTTTAATAATGGCTGTTATTACGAAATTAGTGAAAATAATCACAAGTTGTGATTAGCTGTATAATAATCACCAAATTATTAATCTAATGGCTATTTTGATAGTTTTTAACAACAGAATTCTCTGAGTGTATATATGTATATATATATATATATATATATATATATATATATATATATATATATATATATATATATATATATATATATATATATATATATATATATATATATATATATATATATATATATATATATATATATATATATATATATATATATATATATATATATATATATATATATATATATATATATATATATCTTCTTATATATATAAAAATCACATGTCACGATGTTTGTCCGCGATAAACTCCACAACAACGTAAACAATCTTAATAAAATTGTGTTCAGTGTGTGTATAATGGTCCAACTTGAGAGATAGGATAGTTTTTATTTTGATTGAACGCCTAAATATTTTTTAATTACGAATTAAATGTTAAATATGGATAGTTCATAAGCAAACTTTCAGATGGCGGCGTAAATTAATTAATTTACTGTCAAACCTGCTTTATCGACTTTTTCATCATCCATGTAGGGCCCATATAGACTATCATATGTTATTGAGCGATTATTTTGTTCCGGTATTTGCTGCAATGGCACTGCAAAAGGAGGAAAAGAAACGAAATTCAATAAAATTTATATGGGATTTCATACAAAACACAACTTGAATAATTTTAAAAATTATCTATAAAATTTCTCATTTTGCTACAATTAAATAATTTAAATTTCTTTTGGCGCTGCAAAAGGGGGAAAAGAGAATAAATTCAATAAAATTTATATGGGATTTCATTTCAAAACACAACTTGAATTCATTTCAAAACACAACTTTTAAAAATTAGCTATGAAATTTCTCATTATACTACAATTAAATAATTTAAGTTTCTTTATGATCTATTACTGACAATTACTGACAATATTGAGCATAATATATAAAATACTTTATTTTCTTCTGTCCGTAAAAGAAATACGAAAATAGGTTAAATTTTTCATACAAGTTTGTATGGGAAATTTTGGCAATTTTCATGTTTGAGCGACTTAAGAATAATCTTATCTTATATCTTATATCTTATATATATAAAAATCACGTGTCACGATGTTTGTCCGCGATGAACTCCGTAACAACGTAACCAATCTTAGTGAAATTTTGTACAATGTGTGTATGATGGTCCAGCTTGAGAGATAGGATAGTTATTATCTTGATTAAATGCCTAAATATTTTTTAATTGTATATTAAATGTTAAATATGGATTGTTCATATGCCAACTTTCAGATGGCAGCGTAAATCAATTTATTCAATTGATAGTAAACTTCAGGCGTGCTATACACCTGAGCTAAACTATGCGAAATATGCGAACTATGTTTTTAAAAAAGTAATGTTTTAATGCGAATAAAGCTTTTTCAAAAAAATGTAATGTTTCCGTTTTTCTTTTTTTTTTTAAATATTTTGTTTCGGTAATGTTTTTTTCTATAATTACGTTATATACATTATTTTTTAAAAACATAGTTCGCTTTTTTTTATAGTTTAGCTCAGGTGTATAGCGCTTAACTTCGTATAAGGCCATTATTAGACTATCAAATTTGTTTTAGTAAAAAAGTTTTGTTTTATATTTGATAATAAACGAAAAGCATATTATGCTATGTCAAATACGTTACCAAAGATTATTAAC
>CAVNZG010001470.1:0-13347 GCA_963693315.1 Diogma glabrata
TATATATATATATATATATATATATATATATATATATATATATATATATATATATATATATATATATATATATAAACGATATGAGATATAACGAAAACGACCGGCACTCTCACGGTCGCATTTGTTGAGGTAGATCAAAAAAAATTTCTGTACTTGTGTGTTTTAATAATATCTTGGACAAGTTTGTGAATCAGCAAAATCCAACACGTGGTTAAGAAACTAGAGGCTTTTTTCTGAAAAAAATTGATTTTTTAAAACCGTTATAACGGCCGTTGGGATACTAATATTTCAAAAAGATTAACAAATTTAGAATTTTTGAAATTAGTTTTATCAATTTGTTTTAAAAATAGACCTCTGCAGTTAGAGGTTCCTGAGTGAGCGGCTCCAACAAAAAATATTGCAAAAAAAAATTTTTTTTTGAAACAACCGCACTCTCACGGTCGCATTTGTAAAGCTAGATCAAAAAATCTTTTCTAAAAATGTGCGTTTTATTAATATCTTGAACAAGTTTGTAAATCAGCCCAATCCAACACATGGTTAAGAAACTAGAGGCTTTATACTAGAAAAAAACTCTGTTTTTTAGATCCGTTATAACGGCCGTTTGGATTCTAATATTTTTAAAAACTTCATAAATTTAAAATATTTGAAACCTTTTTAATCAGTTTCTTAAAAAAAAAGACCTCTGCAGTTGGAGGTTTATGAGTGAGCGGCTTCAACAAAAAAGCTTGTAAAACACAAAATGCGTTTGAATCAACCGGCGCTCTCACGGTTGCATTTGTGGAGCCAGATCAAAAAACCTTCCGTAAACATGTGTGTTTTATTAATATCTTGGACAAGTTCATAAATCAGAAAAATCTGACACATGGTTAAGGAACTAGAGGCTTTATACTAGAAAAAAAATTCGTTTTTTAATCCGTTATAACGGCCGTTTGGATACTCATATTTTTAAAATCTTCATAAATTTAAAATTTATGGAAACATTTTAATCCGTTTCTTATAAATATAAACCTCTGCAGTTAGAGGTTTTTGACTTGTTGGCTTCAACAAAAAAGTTTGCAACAATCTCCAACTGCAATTTCCAAAAACCTTATAACAGTCAATGTCAACGTAATAACAGTCAAAAAAATAAAAGATTTGAATAAAAAAGTTAATTTTTTTTTCTTAGAAATAAACTATTTTGATATTTTGCAGCAACTGCACGAAATATGATATAGAGTAGGTTTGTGTAATAAATTGTCACACACATGTTCTGTGGTAGATTTGATATTTGTTTGTTGCAAAATTGGATAGATATAATTTTGCTTATAGGTAGCTAATTTCCTTTTTAAAATTTGTTCGATATCTGTTTGAAATTAGTTTGTTTTATTTAAACTAATCTGATACATCGGATTCTACTGGCACACAAAACTGTCCGATCTCGAAATCTACCTGTTTCTAGCGGATATACGTGCCGCTTGGTCTTATTTTTTATTATTTTTATCCAGATGATAACCTTGGCTTTTCAGATTCTTCAAAAATCAGCTGTTTTAAAAATTTACTAAACTTTGCTGTCCTTGATCTAGCTGAAAATGGCCAAGCTCATATTTGAAAACTTTTGTTCACGTATATACATTATAAATCTTTCCAAAATTTTCAAAAAAAATAGTTCAAGTCTTAAGGCTGAGACCCTAGGGCTGTTGAAGTTACAACAAACGCAAAAAGCAATGCTTATATCGTTTTTGAGTTTATGTTATTGAAATTTATCTAAACTTTTAGGCTAACTTTTAAAATGTAGCCTCAGAAAATTTCAGCTATCTAACCCAAGAGGTTCCAATTTTATAAGCGTTATAATGCAAGAAATATTTAGCCATTTAATACGATAGAAAAATTATCAAACTATCTTTTGTTTTAATTTTTAAACTAATACTAAGTTTACACCAGTATCTAATTTGCTACGTATCAAATTTGCTGGCCATTTTCACCATCATACTTTTTACATTTTATATGGTGATGTAAACTCTTATTAATTAGGTATGACATATTAATTTTTAGCGCGTCCTTTTCATTGTTAATTTTTAGGGTTGGGAAAAAATAATTTCCATAAATATTTTTTATAAAAAACTGAAAACATTTATTAAATTAATGCTAAAATTTATTTTACTTCTAATTTCAGCAAAAAAATCACATCAAACATAAATATATATTTATAAAATAAGTTGATTTATTTTTATTTTAAATGTCATACTTAATTCTAGTGTTCACACCGTAAAAATAATACCTATTTGCTACGTACCTAATTTGATACGTAGCAAATCATCCTACCAAATATTTGGTACGTACTTTTTTGATAACTGTTTACATCGACCATAGTCGACCTAATAAGTATAGTATGTACCTATTAGATCCTGGTGTAAACTTAGTATAAGTAACCGTTTGAAAAAAGATTAAATAAGAACAAAAAAACACACCAACAAAAGATGATTTTGAAATAAAATTGTTTGATAATGTTTGATCATAAATTATGTGTGATGGTATAATGTAGTTGTGACGTAGTTCATTTGATCTTTGGTGGATCTAATATGTTATTAAAAGGAGTTTAAACCAACTTAAATACAACTGTTCCGAAATTGTATTGATGAAGTTAGCTCGGATAATGTATTTAATTTGGTTCGATAATTTGTTTTGAATTATTCTGTTTCTACTTAAATTTTTTATTTAAACTAATCTGACACATCTAATTTTATTTGGACACAAAACCGTCTGACCCCGAAATCTACCTATTTCTAGCGGATATACCTGCCGCTGGGATTTTTTTGTGATGGCTTTTATATCCCTCTGCAGGAGGGATCCCTCTGCAGGAGGGATCGATTTTGATCGATTATGATCAATGTTGATCTACGGGTCTGACTACCCTGCGTACTCCAGTCCCTGCCATTGACATATGAGTTAGCGTGAGATATCACATACCACTGGCAATGGCAGGAGATGTCATTAGCCAAGATGATATCTTAGGGTGCTGGCGGACGAACTTTAATTAGTCAACGGCAGCACTTCCAGTCTTAGCTGGGCAGCGTTCCGTAGCGGTACCGCTCATTAGCTCTTCCGAGGAATCGAACCAACACGTAGTTATGTGTGGGCTTTGTGCCTCGATTGAGGTGGTGGGCGGTGCGTCTGGGGTGCGCTGCATCAGCTGGATTATTGGCATTTAGTTTTGTTTTGTTTTCTGCAAATTTCTCACAATTTGTTTTTCACTTATTATTTTGTTATTATTTCTTCATCTTATCATGAAATATTGGCATATGTCATATTTTGTAGTATGATAGGATTTTTTACTTAGTTATGCATTTTAAAATAAAACACAAAAAAATAAAATAAACATTTTGATATATATATGGCAGTACAACCGAAAAAAAATAAGTCTGCAAGTGGTAAAGCAAATTTGCGCAATCCACCCGCCCATAAAGCGGCATGTCCACGGAATTTGCAGGGACAAAACATATATGAATCAATAAAAAATTTTAAAATACATGTTCAAAACATCTGCGGATTGAACGCTAACCATGACCACGTGCAACATCATCTTGAGCACGACAAACCGAACATTCTATTCCTTACAGAAACACAAGTTTCTGAAAATTTTCTCTTTATAGAATCGCTTAATTCCAAATATAGGCTCGAATCAGCTTTCAAACTCCATCAGGGCGTATGCGCATTCATTCATGAGAGTGTTGCGTACACGCGCTTTCCAAATTTTGAACTACACGGTGACGGCTTCAATACAATGGTTTTAAAGATTTGTCTTCCAGAAATGACTTTTTTTACAATAGCTTTATACCGGTCCCCCAACAAACGTAACCCAATAATTTTTTAATATACTGACAAAAATTATGGACGAGATTAGAGCAAAGTCCCCTAATTGTGAAGTTATCGTTACCGGTGACTTCAACGTCCACAACAAATCATGGTTGGAATTCTCCAAATCGACCGACGATGTTGACAATAGTGGAAAACTGGCAGAAATTTTTGCCGCGTCTCAGGGCCTATTCCAAATTGTTAAAAGCCCGACTTTCACTCCCCGTAATGGCGGTGATAATAGTTTTCTACTAGATCTCTATCTTACCACAATGCCAGATATTACGAGTGTCGATGTTGCGAAAGGTAGTATTGGAAATTCTGATCATTATTTAATCTCATCAGTTATCAAAACTGATTTACTTAAAACTACAGCTCCCAAACCCCGTAAAATATTTCACTACTCAAAAATGGATAAGAGTGGTCTTCAAAATTTTTTCCATGGTTTCCCTTTCGACCGTCATTGTTTTTACACTGACAATGTAAATGTTTCTGCTCAAAACTTTACAGAAACCATCCAATTTGCTATCAATAAATTTGTCCCTTTCTCCATAGTAAAACCCAAACAAAAATACTTGTATTCGAAAGCTGCCAAAACGGCACTTAGAAACAAACGTAGATCATTTAATATTTGGATTCATAACAAAACTCCCACTAATCGATCCCAATATCTAAAGGCCAACAAAATATCTAATCAGATTATCTCAAACGAAAAGTCCGAAATTGACAGAGCGAAAGCCTCAAAACTTACGTCTATGTCTGTTTCTGACAAGAGTTTCTACAGTGCCATTAATTCTTTAAATTCTGGTACAAAATTTTCTATTCTCCCTATTATTGATGGTGATTTAATCGTCAATGATCCCGCAAGAAAAGCTAACTTGTTCGCTGAACGCTTTGCTCTGAACTCCACTGTTTTGGAAACTCCTAAAGAAATACCCCAAATCCAGTCTTCAGGAGTTAATATGAATGAACTTCACTTCAAACCCAAAATAGTCGCTAAACTTTTAAAGGGGTTAAACATCAACAAAGCATCAGGAATGGACAATATTCCACCCATTATTTTAAAAACCTTTTCCAAAGAACTTGCACCAACTTTAACTAAAATATTCTACCAATCCTACAAATCTGGTATATTTCCCTCGTGCTGGAAGTTGTCAAATGTCCCAAAAAGGGACCAAAATCCGATATCTCAAATTATAGGCCAATAGCTTTACTATCGGTCCTATCCAAAGTCTATGAGCATTATATTAATACACATATTTCAAAATTTCTGGAAGAAAATCATTTAATATCCGACAGCCAATACGGTTTTCGAAACAAAAGATCAACTACCGATCTATTAAACTATGTAGCGCATTGTTGGAACAGCATACTTGATAAAGGTGGTGAAACATACGTTATCGCTTTAGACATCTCCAAGGCATTCGATCGAGTCTGGCATGCCAACTTAATCAACAAGCTCGTTGCGTACGGTTTTCATCCCAATGTTGTGAAGCTGATTCAAAATTTTCTATCCGACCGATACATTTCGGTAACCTTAGACGGATATTCTTCTGAGTCTAAACTAATTAACGCTGGTGTACCCCAGGGCTCAGTATTGTCCCCAACCCTATTTTTGATTTATATCAACGAATTGTTGAAAATCACCAGCAACCCAATAAATAGTTTTGCAGATGATAGTACTCTGCACAAGTCGTTCGAGCCCCTTCCTTCAAAAGGTAAAATGCACGAACGAATTAATCCTGCCCGGAGAGACGCTGCCATAAACGTGAACAAAGACCTGAATAAAGTCGCCGACTGGGGTGACCAAAACCTTGTCAATTTCAACTCCACCAAAACACAGCTGTTGATTGTTTCCAGATTAAAGACCGAGTTCCCCAAAGATATTTTATTTAGTATGTGTGATGAACCAATAGGTGAATGTAAAAACATTCGTTTATTGGGTGTCACAGTTTCAAATGACCTACTCTGGAACGATCATGTAATGGCGATGGCAAAAAGCGCGTCTAAAAAACTCGGCCTCCTAAATAGATGCAAAAAATGTTTCACTCCATACCAATTGCTCCATGTTTATAAGTCCTATATTCGTCCCTGTATGGAGTACTGCTGTCAAGTTTGGGGTACTGCCTCTGTTTCCATCTTGGCCCTCTTGGACTCTGTTCAAAAGCGAGCTATACGAATTGTAGGTGATCGAACTTTGACATCAAAACTTGATTCCCTACAACATCGTCGCACTGTTGCTGACCTCGTTGTTTTTTACAAATATCGTCATCAGCAGTGCTCAGATGAAATCAGCGGCATCATGCCTCAAACTTATTCTTACCCCCGTTCCACTCGGCAATCGGCTGCCGCAACCAGTGAAACGGTAAAGATCCCGCGCTGTCATACTGGCAGATCGCAGAGAGACTTCTTTGTCCGAACTGCGTACAAATGGAATAGTTTGCCGGAACACTTAGTCTCAGGTGGCTTCAACCCACAGATGTTTAAAAAAAGCGTTAATCTACACCTCAGAACGCCAGTTGTTGTGGGACCCAGGTCTAGACCTAGGTCTTAAAAGGTATTTATGTGTTGTTGTGACACATATTCTAAACCCTATTACACAACACATTTTATTAAAAAAAAAAAAAAAAAAAAAAAATTAACAAGTAGTAAATAATTTAATATGAAATAAAATGGTATAATGAGAATAACAGGCAAATTTGCTTATGCTTCTTTGATTTTTATAACGTACGCTTACGTCAGTCCCTTGACCGTACTTTATAAACGAGTTTTACTGTACTATCTTATTCCACAAGGTGTCTGAAGAATCGAAACAAATATTGTTATAGTGATGGTTTTTGAAGTTTTTTCCATATAAACAATTGGATTTATATATGTCTGTATATTTTTTTAATTGAAAGCTTGATGGGAAGTATTTGCTTAAAGAAACGGTAATAATCGGGAAGTTTTGATACGGCAACGGGACATTTATTTTTTAAAGTCTAGCATCACTGATGCACACATATAAAAATTTTGGAAGGCAAATCTGACAGCCAATACGTTTTTTGAAACAAAAGATCAACAACCGATCGAAACACACCGATCTATATCGTACAAATGAAATGCTTAGTCCGAATCAACAGTCCTGGGGGCGTACAATCCACAATGGTTTAAAAAGCGTTCATCAACACCTCAACACACATGTTGTTGTTGGACCTAGGTCTTAAAATGTATCTATGTGTGTTGTTGTAATTCCTACACAGCGCTTTTTATTTTAAAAAAAATTCGTTGGACCCACCCCTAAAACTTTTTCTGTGTGCGCCCCTGGCTATAGATGTTGAGGTGGTCGTATATAATTTTCTATGAGTATGAGTATTTTATATGCCGTTTTTTTTAAAAGCTTATTTTTAAATAAAAATATTTGTGTTTATTAAATTTGTTTTGTTAAATAAAAAAATGAGTGCGTGTAATATTTGCACGCGGTTGAATTAAATTTCTTTGACTACTATGGCAGGTTTTACTAAAAAGATTAAATATAATATAAATATGACATATGACATATATTGCAATTTGGAGTAGCATTTTTTTATGTGTAATAAAAAGCAAAATTTACATAATGTGTTACAAAGTCAATTCAATTATTATCATAAGTGAAATATGAAATTAGAGGTTTATGATAACTAAAGTGAGAAACATAAACTTTACTTTGAACATTTCCTAAATTTCTTGAAAAATTGCATCATTTGTTGTACCAAAACTTGTTGTTGAATTAAGTGGACATGTATTCAGACAGTGGACATGTGAAATTTAATTTGTAATACGTTGTAAGACTTTGTAAAACTTTATGTAAATATGGCTTTTTATTACACATTGTTGTAAATTATATTATCAAGAAATACTACTCTAACTTTTGATATGACGTATTTAATATTTTTAGTAATACCTGCCATATTTTACTTCAACAGCGTGTAAAGATTACGCACTTCAATTTTTTCGAATTAAAATACCCTCCCACTAAATAAAATAAAGCTCTAAATTTGATTTATTAGATTTAAAATATTATAGTTCATTGGTGGATGAAAAAAGATGCATTATAGAAAAAAACGAAAACACTCTTCTGTAAAATAAAGTAATTTATATTTAAAACAAATATAACATAACATAAACTTCAGACCGATCAGTCTTTCCCCATACTTTCTAAAGTCTCTGAAAAGGTTGATCGACCGTTACACCAGAAACGTCTGTCTAAAGAAAACCTCACTAAGCAATAGGCAGCACGATTAACAAGCGGGAAAGCCTACGGACACAATCCTCTCAGAGGTGGTCTCTGATATTGAAGAGACTATATCTAAAAAGGCTATCACTCTTGGCGCTTTTCTTGACATAGAAGGGGCTTTTGACGAAGCCACTTTTGAGTCACTCGTTAACGGAGCGGAAAGGTACGGTGTGAATAAAACACTCCTAAGTTGGATTCGACGGGCACTGGAATATCGATGTCTGTTTATTCACATGAAGGGCAACTCCACAATCCAAGTAGGTGTGAAGCGTGGCCCCAAGGGGGCGTTCTATCACCCCTGCTTTGGAACATGGTGGTAGACTAGCTCCTAATTGAATTAAATGATAAAGGGCTAAACGCAAACGGCTATGCCGTCATCGTTATTAACATCCTTGGAAAGGAGACAACATCGGTCATCTCTGCCGAAAAATGCAGAACGCCCTGGACATTACCAACAGCTGGTGTTAGGAGAATGGTCTCTCGATCAATGCTTCTGGGACACAGCTCGTTGCGTTTACCAACAGAAGGAAACTAAATAACTTTACTCTTCCTTCAATCGGTAATAACACATTAACACTCCAAGATAATGTGAAGTATTATGGTGTTACTCTCGACAAGCGGCTCAATTGGGCTGTTCATGTTGAGACAAAATGCGCAAACGCAACTCGAGTTCTGTGGCAATGCAAGAGGGCTTTCGGTGCCAAATGGGGGCTGACTCCGAAAATGGTTTACTGGCTGTATAAAGTAGTTTTCAAACCTATTGTCAGCTATGGGTCCCTTGCATGGCTCTTAAAAACTTTTGTTGGGAATGCGATAAAAAAAACTGGAGGCGGTACAAAGGCTTGCATGCTTTTGTATCACTAGTGCTTTCATTACAACGCCCACAGCGAGACTGCAGGTCTTATTAGGGCTTTCTTCCTTGCATATATTTGTAAAAATGGAGGCTCTTAAGGCTACAAAAAGGCTCAAACTCCTGGGAAACACCAGAGGCTGTAAGAAAAATCATCAAGTGCTATGGAGTGATCTGGAAGAACACCTGACAGATTTTTCAATGCCGAGTAATGACAGAGTACCTCTAACTACCTCTCAAAAGCAGTATTGAGTTGTAATTCCAACGATAGAGGACCGGTACTCAGCTGATTTGCTATTAGACAGGGCGGTCAACACGTTGGACATCTACACAGATGAATCTCTCTCTGAAAATGATGCAGGAGCTGCGGTTTACTTCAGTAATGAAGATCTAGGGCTACAACTTCCACTTGGCGAATACTGCACAGTCTTTCAAGCTGAGGTATTCGTCATAAATGCAGCATGGAGGCGAGCAACGGAGTTTAAGTGGTCTGGCAAGATCATTAATATTTTTGCTGATAGCCAGGCTGCTCTAAAAGCTCTGGGAAACTACACTATTAAGTTCAAAATAGTGCAAGGATTTTCTAGGTTCTTGAATTATCTCGGGCTGAAGAACAGCATATCACTGATATGGACACCAGGGTATAGTGGAAATCTCGGGAGCGAAAAAGCTAATGATGAACCAGCAATTGGTATATCGAAAGGTAGAATAAGATCGCTAGTCGAACAAGTTCTCTTTCAGTTCAGTAACTCTCAATGGAGGAGCACAGAAGGCTGCAAGGTCTCGAAGATGTTCACTCCAGAGTTGAGCAAGCAAATCACCAAATTCCTTTTAAATCTGACTCGGTCAGACTATAGGCTAATGGTGGTACTACTAACAGGTCACCATAATGTGAACAAACATATGGTACGGCTTCGAGTAGCAAATTATCCAACATGCCGCTTATGTCTTGAAGTGGATGAAGCAGTCCCTCACATTGTGGGAGAATGTTTGGCTCTCTCAGGGCTCCGAAGCGTCATATTAGGATCAAACTATCTAAGGAATAAGGATAAAAGATTTCTGCACAGCAGACCATCCAAGGCTGTTGGCTTTTTTCAAAAAGGTCTTCAGCTCTTGAATATGAGGATGGCATAAAGGACTTAGCAGTCTACATGTCAGGCTATGAGTACATGGTCGCCTCGCCAAAAAAAACATAACATAACAAATGTGACATTAAAAAATATTAACTTTTTTCTTTAGGGCCGATTGTATGTGCTGTATTGTATCAATCAGGATAGAACAACAAGGTTATTCGAGAGTAAAATTCTATTCTCTGATTTATTCTTTCCTTTTCTTGTATAAAATAAAGATTAAAACAATTTTTTTTTATTGACATGCGCATAGCAGGACAATTTTTTTTAGAATTTGTGGTTATTTTTGTATTTAAATTTCTGTGTTTTTAAAATTTCTTTTTTGATATAAATTAATAGTAAAATAAATAATATTTTTAATAAAATTTTAATATATTCAATTTAAGTTTTGAAATAATGTTTTTTAATTTATAATTAAATTTATTTAATAGAAAAGTAAAAGAAAAATTATTGAATCTTATAAAATTACTGCTATAAAAACAAACTTCAATAAAAACAGAAATAAAAAAATTCTATCCGTGTTCATACAATCGACGAAAAATAAAATCCTCGGATGAAGATAAGGTAGAGGGGTAGCAAAACTGTGGACTTAAAATGATGACTCATTTATACTGTGTCAACAGCGGGGAGTTCATTGAAACTAGTTTCAGGTTGATCAAATCACGGGAAACACCCCCCCTGAATTTGAAAATTTTAAATTCCTTAGTATTTAATGTTTCTATATTAATTTTATTTGACTCGCTTCTGCGACCTTCGATCAAAGATAGCCTCTCGCACCATCCCCCCACCCCTCCTCGCCCCACCCCTTTCCTTTTATTCCATTTCTAAAATCTTAGAAAGGGAATAAAAGGAAGGGGGCAGGAGGAGGGGGGATTGTGCGCCGGGTTATCTTTGATTGAAGGTCTGCAAGGTCGCAGAAGCGAGTCAAATAAAATTAATATAGAAACATTAAATACTAAGGAAATTAAAATTTTCAAAGTCAAGGGGGGGTGTTTCCCGTGATTTGATCAACCTGAAACTGGTTTCAATGAACTCCCCGATGTTGACTTAGTATAAATAAGTCATCATTTTCGGTCCACAGTTTTGCTACCCCACTATCGAAGATAAAACTTTATTCTCGGATTTTTTTCGATCCATCCTTGTTTATACAATCGAGTATCGACCTTTAGTGGAGACACCAAATTTCAGCATAAACTATGTTTGTTCATGTTCAAATTTTGTGTCTCCACTGAGAATATTTATGTAAACGTACACATCGCTTGGTGGAGACTACCTTTACAAATTTGAACGATTTTATGTACACTGTTATTTATATAAAAACAAATTATTAACTTTTTGTTCAGTGTATCTTTTTCCAATAAAAATTGACATTTGTCAGTTTATATTTATAGAAATATGTTTATTTTAATTATTGTGTTTGATTTTTATATTATTTTTAAAAAATAGTGATAATAAGTGATAATACTCACGAAATACGTGGGATTAATTTTAGATACAACGGTAGACACATTTTCATAATTAAAAGTTTGTATTGTTCCTGTTAGTGCTTTGTAATATTGTAGACAATGATTAGGAGCTAAATTTTCTTGAAGCTAAATAAAATTTCTTTAGATTATTTTTACTAAAACTTGACAAATATTGTGTTAATTAAGCTTACTTGTGTTATACGTATACTGTAAATTCTTGATCCTGGAGTAGTTACAATAGCTGTGATGTATAATTTCATATCGATTGCATTATCAACATCAACATACACTGGAATATTAAAACAAATTAAATGATAAATAAACATCAGCTAGACCAGAACGATTTACTCAACTGTGTTGTCCCGTATTTATGCCACAGATAGTCGGAATTTTTTGATTTATGTTATTGCCTGATATAACAAAATGATCCTCAACGCAGTTACCTTGAGTTGGCGGGCGCATCTAAATAGAAAACATTGAAAATATGAATTCTTTAATTTGAAGTTAACTCTGCAATTCAGTTTTACAGTTGATTCTCCCGTTGTTACTATGAGCCGGATCCTAATATTGCCCATTTTAGAAAAAAATAACAATTTTATAAATTACTAATTTAATTTAGCTTGGCTAAAATATCTGAATTTGATGTTTTTTTCAAATAAAAGTGTTACGTAATAGGAATGACAATATGACACCAACTCATTTATATCTTTTAAGAAGAACTAGATCGCACAACATATTGATTGACGATTTAATAGACTCCATGGTGTGTAAGTTTTTTTAAATTTATGATCTACGGGTGTGATAACCCGCGTACTTCAGTCCGTGCTATTGGTATATGATTTTTTTTTTAACTTCCCGATATGGGAATTGTTTTTGGGTCGATTTTCGAAATCGGAATTTTTATAATATCTTTACGTTTCATGACCTCCTGAAGCTGTTTAGAGCAGTGGAACTTAACATTTTCGCACTCGCGGCCCTCTTAAAATAAGTTTTTGGCAGTCGCGGCCCCCTTATAATAAAATATTCTCGCGGTCATTATATAGAGTTAACTTTATTATAGTTCTGTTTATCTGTGTCAGGGTATAACATAGCGTTTTTAGAGTTTCCCACACTAACTGCACTTCCCCCCAGGGTATGAATTCATGCCATTATTTGACATGTTCATATATTTATATGAAAAATAAAATTATTAAAATAATTAATTAATTTCTGTTTGGCACTAATAAATTTGATAAATTTTAGTTCCGTGTTCAATTTCGAAATTATGAAAAAACATCTTTAAAAAGACTTCTTTTTTATTTTTAAACTAAGTTAGACATGTTTAGTGTTAATTTAAATAAATTATAAATTAACGTCTCTGAATATCCGAAGATACCATGCCAACTGTGGATTGTGGAAATGGATTATGTTTCTTTATGAAATTGGTGGACATGGACTTTAAAAAGTTAGGGATTAAAATAATCAGGGAAACCCCATAAGGGCAAGGAATTCCAAAGATAAGAAACACGGTTGAAAAAATCACGTTGAAAGGCGACAGTTCTACATTTTGTTATTTGAACGGTGAATGGGTGGGCCATGGCTGATGCTCTGTTTGAACGAGAAAAAATTGTGGGTTTGGGTAGTATTGATTTGATCTCCTCTGAAGAGTACTCATTCATAATGTATTTGTAAAATATCGTTCAATCAGCGACATTACTTCTATGCTGTAACGAATCAAGCTCGTTTGTAAGATTTGAATTGCCGATCAATTTTATTGCTTTCCGTTGCACAGTGTCTGGCCATTTTAAAGAGGTTGGGTATGCACCACCCCAGATG